>JAHLWZ010000453.1:742-35725 GCA_020536535.1 Pelomyxa schiedti | reverse complement strand
GGAGTGCAGTAGTTTTTCCTAAATAAAGTCATTACATAGAACTTCTGATCTTGATTTACCTGAGTACTCTGGGCCAATCCACAATACCTTTTTCTTTGTGCTTGGGTACCAGAGTTTATACAGACGAGTCAACCAAGAGTCCCCTGGGAAAATCCATGAATTCCCTGAAAATAACCTCATACTTTCCCTGCCAACAACATCTAAATTAGCTCCTCCCCTCCCATAATAATCACAAAGGGCACCAAACAAGTATACAAAACTAGAGCAGCGCCACCGAGAAATCCACATACATACACGGAACCCCAGAAGCATCCCGTGTAAGCGCAAGCGAATCTCATCTTGCAGCACAGAGGCGTCGCCCCAGGGCCCTCAGCAGCGGCCACCCTGCACGCGCAGGGGCACCCGCACCCCCACGCAGCGAGGGCCGCGACCTTGCGCCGCACGTGGGTCAGGGAGCACACGCAGTCCGAGACGTGGGTGCCGTCGTCTCGCTGGCAGGTGGCGGACCGGTCGTAGCTGCGCCTCCACTGCCCGTTGTGGAGCAGGCGCCCCCACACCTCGTCCGTGCTGGACACTGCACGCAGGGCCCGGCTCGCGCGGGAGAGCCGGCATATGGATTGGAAGTCGCAGTGCACCAAAGCAGAGGAAAAGCTGTTTGATAGGATGTCAGCGCACCCACACCTCGTCACACCGAACACAACAACCAAAAGACGGAGGAAGTAGCCATCATTTCCAGAACTGACAAAAAAAGAGAATGGGGGTTCTCCTGTTTGAAGGAAGATGGAAAAAGGGCACACTGGTCACAAACTAACAGGCTATCCTGCTCTTGTATGTTTTGGTTAGACCTGAATGAATTGTCAATCAAAAGCAAAGAGACTTTTTTTAGCTCCTCTGTGTTAACATCCAAAAGTTGCTTTGGGCGATTTGAGCGATAGAGTACAGGCCTGGCGACAGGAGGGAAAGGAAATGGCAGAATGTGCATTTAGCCTCAGGATTTTCCTGTGGTTGTGGGGGTGGTTGAGGACATTTTTGCTGTGTTGCATTTAGAGAATGGTAATTCTGGTTTTTGCTTGCCTCTTAAAACTTGTTCTACATGAGCATCTGAGTATGCACTGTTCCCCAAAAAGTTTCCAAACATACGAAGTGCGCTAATGGGATATGAGCTATTGGAAGAGTTTACATGATCAACCGCTTGAAAGCATCTGAGGCAGCCATCTTTAATGTGTTTGTAGGTGTAAGTTCACATCAGAAATTACCTTTTTTGCACACTCGAGAGCAAGAAGTTTGGAGACACCATCACTCACTCCATATCCTACATCCTGAAGGAAATCAATACAGTTACAGGCGGTTCCTTTTACCTCATGGTAGGTTCCATCTTTTAATTGGATGCGAACAATAGCACTGCAGCCTGCAATCCACTTGGATTCGCCGACTTGCTCAAGCTAGTTTTGTTATCGTAAGTTTTTGAACACAATTACAGTTCGGGATTGTACTGTATCAAGGCCTATACTCTTTATTGAAGAACTCCAGCCATGCATCCCAAAAACCTGGGAATAAATATTATTAATAGTGACCGCAGAACATGTCACCAAAACCTGGTTTGCGAGGTCAATTGCCTTGTCAGTGTTAAGGTAGGCGATTATCTTCGACTTTCCTTTGGTTTTCTTCTCAATGAGAAATAGCTCAATCAGAAAATAGTGTTTCGGTCGGTGTTACCGTCACCCCTGAAAGAAGCCGCTTCACGAAAACACAACTGGTCAGGACCCAGCATCTTCTGCAAAGCGGCACCAACCTCCCGCCGCTCCGTCTCCGTGAAATTAACCTCTCCAAACATCAGTGTCGCGGCACCTCTATGAGTTTGATTAGATCTACGCTCTCCGCTGACCGTTAACGCGACGTTTTTTTATTTGAAACTTCGGCATTCTGGTCCGCAACAAAACGGACGGTTTCGGTTTCTGGCAGGGGAGAGGTGCCAGATGAGACATGTGCTTTTCACTGATTTGAGGTGCCGCTTTTTTTTCGGTGTTTCTTATCTTAAACAGACCTACGTCGCGTGACGATGAAGAGCGGTTCGATCCAAACGGCAGGCACGAAGACGGCAGATCTCTGTTTCAGGTTGCCATTGATGGCTCTGATATGTACTTGCTGAAGAGGATACTGCGGCACGACAAGTTCGACCCCGCTTTGTGTTATATATCAGTTCCCAGGCGCGAGATGTACGACGAAGAGGACTTGTTTCACGATTTCCGAGAGTGGGAATACGAGGCGTTTTTGCACGACGTTGCCGTTGCGCCGGAGACAACTACAAAAATGAAAGCGGCACAACTTGAGGGAACCAAAATAGTGCCGGCTTTGTGGTACGCCATGGACCACAGCTCAGCGTTTGCGCAGTTGCTCATAACCCAGCACGAAAAGTTTGATCCAAATGAGAGGTGTGAAGATGTGTGCCTACTGCAAAGAGCCGTGGACAAGAGGCTAGTTTCCGCTCAGAAGGGAATTGTCAAGAACCCCAGATTCGATCCCAACGTAGACTTTTCGGACGGAAGCCCGGCCTGTGAGTACTTATTTTCGAAATTCAGTTCAGATGACTCTGGCTTGCACCCTGCACTCTTGTCTGTTATCGAACACCCTGCGTTTCAACCCCACGCAAAATGTAAAGACAACAGCACTACCCTATTTGAACTGGTGATGATAAAGGGCGGTGGTGCTTCTACAAGAGTTGGCTGGGCGGTAATAGGAGCAGCATTTGCACAACACCCAAACCTCGATTTGGGATTGGTTATCAGAGATAATGGCAACAGCAGTGTACTTGTTGGAGAATGGTTAATCAAGAAGGCAGTTGCTTTTGATTGCCCCAACCACGCTCTTGCCATCATGAAGAATAGAACTTTTAATCCTCTGGTTCTAGCCCCTCCTGACAATGTTGTTTTGTCTCCTCCGCATAAAAGCTTGCTCACAACTCCACACAGGTGCAGTTGTGGCTTCACCTTGTTGGATGTCATAGTGAACTTGTGTTCTGTGCCTTGGCGTGTCATCCTCTTGTTGACCTGTCACTGGTAGTTGATGCAACAGGGAGGGGGTTACTATCTGTGGGATCACTGATGTTTGCCTCATTCCGCAATGTCAGACTGAAGTGCCGTATCCTCGCCCTAGTCCAAGGCCAGTTGCATCTTTGTGCCCACATTCTGAGCTCCATTGCCAGCTTCCTTCTCAAGGCAGCACTACAGGAACTCCTCACCTAGGATGCTCATTTCCCCTGTTTTTCCATTCAAAAAAAACCCCTTCCCTCAGTGGTCCCACAATTTTCACTGACAAACAAGAACTGGATGCTCGACAGTAGGTGGTGGTGGCACCTTGTTCTAGCCATTCCACCACATCCCAATGTGAAGAAAACACTTTTCTTTCCGCAGCGCCTTTGAATCTCTGGTGCCCGTTGAAACCCGGTAAATTCTAGTAAAAAAAAATAGGATGATGACTGTTGATGACGGGTGCAAGACCCTTACGATATTACTGCAGTACAACGAACTACAAGAAAACGCAGATTGAGGGATGATGCCCAACTTGCGTGTGGTGTTTGGTGGAGGCGGGATCGTGCCCAAGTCGGTGGTGGTGGGAGCAATCGGGGCTGTAGGCGCCGGGATTGTGGGAGACTTCATCTGCAAGGAGACGGGGTACACCTCCAGGTCGCCGGTCCGCGCCGTCGAGTGGGTGGCCGAGCGTCTCAGCAGGCTGTTCTTTTGCGCTGGGTACAAGTCAGGCCACATGCCCGAGTACTCGCAGGCCGGCGGGGGCGTCGTGCGGGCCCTGAGGGTCGTGGGCCACAGCCTGGGGATCACGAGGGTGCTGCCTGTGGAGGTTGTCTCGAGCGCTGTTGTGGACACTCTTGGGGCCGTGGGGAGGCTGGCAAAGTCGCCGGTGGCGTTTGTGCAGGGGTACATCGAGGGGCTTGCTGACAGCAAGGACGTGCACTCGGCTCTGTTTTCCACGTTCTTGGTCTGGCCTGCTATTATCTTCCTCAGTGGGTGCGGGGCTACGTACTTCTACATGCACAGGACTGGGCTGTATGAGCAGGTGAATCGACTTAAGGCCAGGGTCATTGGCGCGGCCGGTAGGCTCTCGGAATTTCAGCCGCAACAGATAAGCCCGAGGAGGACCATGCACAGGGCGTTGAGGCAAATCCCACAAGTCGTTGGCCAGACCGCCGCCAGGGCTGAAGGAGAAGAGGAGGAGGAGGACCATCAAATCCAACAGCAGCAACAGCAACAACCTGAGGCTCCATCCACTGGTTTTTCTGCTTCAGAGAATTCCCCTTCGTCCGCTACAAGCTCTGTGAAGACCAGGATACCAGTGACTACAACTGCTGTTGTCCCAACGATGCCATTGTCCCAGAAGCAAAAGGGGCCCTCAGGATCTTCTTCCGTGTCAATCTCTGCCAAATTCCCCCTGGAACGCACTGAGGAGCCTGCCATTGAGTCCTGAGTCTGGAAAATACCCAAATCACTGATTGGTTGACTTGGTTGCCCTGAACACATGCCAAATGATTGAAGAGATACAGATTTTAATTTTTCCTTGTTTTTATTACACTAAACAAATAAACCCTCGACCCATACGCCGCACGCCGACGGCGACAAACAAGTTCCATACGAACAAGTTATGAGCGCACACAACAAGTCGGAAAGTGGGCGTATGCCGCCACCGGCTTTACCCGCGAGTGGGGGAAAGAAGACTGTCGGCCAAGGACGCGCGACGCAACAGCCATCAAAACTCGTTATATCGCCAATGGCAACCAGTGGAAATGCTGCAGCGGAGATGGTGCCTTCGACTGGAGCCACCGGGAGCACGGCACCTCAGTCTTCGGGACCAGTTGTACAAATGCCAACCAGTGCAACAAATGTGACTGGGACTAATTCTGGCGCCCTCGGTACTGTACAGGAAATCGACTCGGCGGACGTTGTCAGGCTGATCCTTCAGTTTTTGAAGGAAAACAATTTGTTAACAGCAATGAGGGCATTACAAACCGAATCACAGGTCATGTTGAACACAGTTGACAAGTGTGTGACCTTTTCTGTGAACTTGAATCTACGATAATACTGAAGGAATGTATTAAAAACTGAATACAGAATACGTTGGATATCTCTCATATAATCCTGAACAACGCCTTGTTGTTACGGGTGACATAATGCATAATCAACTAGTCATGAACTCAAAAGTAATTTTACATGCAGCTTGGATGCCTTTGTTTCCGATATTAAAAACGGCCATTGGGATTCAGTCCTTCAGGCTACATCTACCCTCAAGGTTTTCACTTGTATTTCATTGGCTTCCTAATGAGTGTGCAGCTCCCGTCGGAAAAGTTAATGGACTTATATGAACATATTATTATGGAACTAGCAGAATTGCGTGAACTCGAAGCTGCCAGGGCATTGCTCAAGCAAACTCAACCAATGCTTTACATGAAAAATAACCATCCAGAGCGGTATAGAGTCAAATTCCTTTACAGAGATTTTACCGATAGGTAGGTTTGTCAGTCTTGATAGAATGCTGCAGTTGGGGTACATTGACCCGACGGATTTATATGGCAGTATCAGCAAAGAAAACCGAAGGGCTACATTGGCACAAACATTGTCAAGTGAAGTTGTAGTAGTTCCGCCGTCACGACTACTATCCCTGTTGTGCCAATCGTTGAAGTGGCAGAGGATCCAAGGCATGTTGCCACCTGACGGCAAGTTCGATCTGTTCAGAGGAGCAACTGTAACCAGAGCAATAGAAAATGAGGTATTCCATTCCTCTCTATTTTTCTTGCCATTCAACACTTTTTCAGATGTACCCTAAGTCTCTTGAGAGAATAATCAAACTCGGCAAAACGGGTGCGGAGTGTATTAAGGTGATTTCCTCGAATGTAATTTACATTTAACACCAATGCAGTTTTCACCAGATGGACAGTACCTTGTAATGGGCAGTATTGATGGATTCATTGAAGTTTGGGACTGGGAAACTGGAAAGATAAATACCATGCTTAAGTATCAAGTGTGTTGCACAATCTATCCACTTCTTGTAAGATTACCAAGGCCGATGATGAATTCATGTTGCATGAAAACACTGCAGTTTTGTGCATGTGCTTCAGTCGCGATTCAGAGACACTTGCAACAGGAGCACGGGATGGAGGAATCAAGGTTTGGACTATTAGAACGGGCAAGTGCTTACGGCGCTTTGACCGCGCACATGAACAAGGGGTTACATGTCTAGCAGTCAGTACCTCTTCTCCTTATATAGAGATTAACAACACTGCAGTTTGCTTATGATTCTGGAGCACAACAACTTCTCAGTGGTTCGTATGACTGCACTGCACGGGTGCATGGATTGAAGTCTGGTAAAACACTTAAGGTACCATTTTTATGGAAACATAAAATCAAATAAACGCATGACCGCTTTAGGTATTCCGGGGACACACTTCCTATGTGAATGATGCCGTTTATTCCCACAATTCTGCTTGGGTTGTAACTGCCTCATCAGATTCAACTGTCAAAGTGTGGGATGCAAAAACGACGGATTGCCTGTTGACCTTCAAACCATCTCTACTCAAAACCACGTCTTCACTCACCCAACCTACCACCCCAATGCCTGGTGCAACGGGAAGTACAACACCAACTTCTGCCTCTAGCACAGCCGGAGCCAATGTAGTTGCGCAACATATACGAGACTGTGCAGTGATTGGATTACTGCACAATCCGAGCAACATTGAGCAACTACTAGTATTGACTCAGTCAAATGTTGTTCACTTGGTCACTCTCAAAGGACAAAGTGTGCGGACATTCACAGCAAACATAGGAGTTGATTCACTCGCTCCAACAGCACCCACTACAACATCATCCTCGATAATCAATATCAACCCAGAGGTCAAAACCGTAGAAACAGCACTGGAACTAGAAAAAGCACACCAGGCCGAACTCAATGAAGAGCTGCACAAGAATTCAATGACTGATAGCACCTCCACCGGTGCCGCAGTGTGCTTCACCAGCTTCTCAGTATCCCCCAGAGGCGACTGGCTTCACTGCGGAGCCCAAGACGGCGCCCTGTACAGCTTCAGTGTTGCCACCGGAAAAATGGAGCACGTGATGCGGACTCACGAGAAAGAGGTAGAGGGGGTCATCATACACCCCCACCACAACGTAGTAGCGACGCACGCTGACGACGGCTCCGTCAAACTTTGGAAGTCGTAGAACCTCAGGGTTCTCTGACCAAAGCGGGAAGATGGATAACTGGCTGAAAGTGAACCTTTCTTCACGAGGCCTTCGAAGGCGAAATAAAGAAGATCCGACGTGATAAATAAATAAACATCACCCCAGAGGAAAAAAAGGCGAATCTGGAAACTAACTTCCGCCATTAAAGAAAGGAGAGAAAAGAAAGAAAAACAAGGCGGAGATTCGATGGGGTGGTGCAGCAGCGGCGGGAAAAAGACCACAACAAAGACGACTGGGTGGTTTGATGACATCAATGGTGCTGATGCCGCCGAGCCGCATTGTGTGTTTTTTTCCTTCTTCACGTACGAACGAAAAAAACAATTTTTTGTCGGTTAAAAGAGGCCTAATGTTACCCACAGTGAGGGTGCATAGAAGTATACCAAAAGAAAAGCGACACATCACCTATAAAGTCGTGCTTCTGGGCGACCCCAGCGCCGGCAAAACATCGATAGTAACGAGGCTTACTAGTAATGCTTTTATTCCAGAAATTCCCAGCACCATTGGGTATTTCCCCTTTCTTTTTTAAAACTGGGTTCTAATATTGACCAAGTGCCACATACCAAGTGCACAATGTAGCAGTTGATGGATGCATTGTAAAATTAGAGGTAACTTAACTACCTTAAATGTGTTGTAACATTCATTGCCGAATTTGAAGCTCATGCCACTTTAGATATGGGATACAGCAGGCCAGGAGAGGTACCGCTCTCTGACCCCAATGTACATGAGGGGTGCCCATGCTGGTGTTATAGTTTACGACATCACTAGTCCGGTAAAGGAAACGCAACTCAACCTCAGCCTTCTCACTTATTTCTATTTTTCACCACAGCCTTCCTTTGACTCTGTGTCGCGCTGGATTGAAGATCTCGTGCTACAGCAAATGTAAATTGTGTGGTGGCAGTGGCTGGAAACAAAGTTGATATTGAAGACAAGAGGCAAGTATCTTTTGCCCAAGCTGACGCCTTTGTGAGGCGTTTTGGAGAACACAAACCCATTTTGTACGAATGCTCAGCAAAGACTGGTGAAAATGTGGATACATTGTTTGAGATGTTGTCAAAAAAGCTAATGGCAAGCGAGCTGCCGCAAGTGTACTCCTAGTTAATACTCTGTATGATATTGACAAATTGTAACACAAAACTACAACCCCTTTTTTTTGGATTTTTTTGTTGAGAAGTTCTCACAAATTTTTGGAGGACTCTTCAGGTGTTTTGTTTTGAACCCACCTTGTGAACGGAAATGAAAGAGTGTACTGAGGTGTTTTGTCTGGATGGGACGGAGAACGAAATGATTAAGAAGCCAGTGAGTGTGTCCCATATCTTGACTGTGTTTCTGTGTCCGTTGTCCTGGGGACAGGTAGAAAGCAACCCTGCATCTTGGAATTTGAAAAAGTGGTCAGGAAAGCGCCACGCGTGCCGAGTCCCACGTTCTGGGTGTGCAATGTCCACAATTTCATACGAGTCGGGGGTGTTCTTCCTCTGCATGACAACGTGGCCTTTATCATCAGCTGTGGAGATTATGGTGCCACTGAAGGGCAGCTTGGAACCAGAAAAGGCATCCAGAACTTCAGAATACCTCTCACAGGGTGGTGCTTGTATCTTTTTTAAGAGAGCGTACAATCTCCCTTGATTGGTTGTAATTAAGGGGGGCCAGATTATTGCCTGCATTGAATAATAGAACTCTGAACTTGTAACCACTACTAGGTGCCCACTGGTGAATGATCGCTGAAGGTCAATGATATCAACTCTCAACTTACTGCCCAAAAGCCTCAACCAGCAGAGTTCATTTTGTTGCTGGATAGCACCCGAGGCAAGCTGCGTATCAGAGAATTTCAGCACAAAGGTTTCCTTGCAACTGGAGAGATAATGGTCTGGGAGCCTGATGTCGTGCGCTTGTTGTTTTGTGGGGAGAGAGCCA
Source organism: Pelomyxa schiedti (assembly GCA_020536535.1). Taxonomy (NCBI): domain Eukaryota; phylum Evosea; order Pelobiontida; family Pelomyxidae; genus Pelomyxa; species Pelomyxa schiedti. The sequence goes on along the minus strand of JAHLWZ010000453.1, from coordinate 26,573 downwards.
CTCAGCTTCCACAGCCTCATTGTGTCCCCGGGTGGACAAGGCCCACCCACAAGGGCCACCACCCACATGCCGTTGCAGCAACACCGAAATACTCCCTCATCCGACTCTCTCGTTAAGATTGTGGACCTGTCAGCCACAAGTATCTGTGATTCCGACACACTCCTCCCATTACCCTCAACAGAGGAACACGCAGCGGCGCAGAGACCAGAGCAGTAAAGCCCCGAATCAGTTTGCAGCAGGCCCTCGAACAGCGCCACACACTGGGACTCGCCTTGGAGGAAACCGCAGACGCGGGGCCCACATCCCCATCTTTCCCTAGCCAGCACGCTGGGTCCCACAGTGACGCCCAGCGTCCCGGACACCCCAAGCGCGACCCACGCCCACTCGTAGTTGTCCGCGGGCCCCGCCAGCACCGACACGGCCACAAGCCTCTCGTGCCGCAGCACCCACGGGTCCCCGACGCTGTATCGCAGCACGCTCATCGGCAGCATGCTCACGGGAGGGTGCCGCAGCACAAGCTGTGGCTGCGGCGCTCGCGAGGCCTCGGCAGCAGCGGCGCCGCTGGCCGTAGTTGTCGTAGCCGACGTCCTGGGTCTCTTGGCGCTCGGTGGTCCCTCGTTTTTGGTGTTGCTGCTGCTGCTGCTTACGAGTGCTACTACCTGTTGCGACCGGCGGTAGATAGCTAGTGCCAACGCCGCCAGCTGCTCGCCAGCGCGCAGCATCTCTGTCACTTGGATCATCGTTAACGAGAAATGGGAAAATAAATTTTTGTTGGTAAAGGGGTCACAGCGATACATCGTTGCAATATTGGGTGCTGCTAGAGACAAGCAATTGCTGCATTGAATTGGTGAAGTCTTGGGTGCTCTTTGAGGACAGTTAGAAGACAGTCACATAAACATAAGGGTTCATTGTTACTTGGAGTGCAACGTGTGTCTCCAAATCGGCTTGGGTCTGCCACTTCTCATACAGGTACATGGTTGCCGGAAACCCAGAACCGGGTGGGGTTTGGGCCGTGACAAAGTCGAAAAGCAAACAGCCTTGTTCAGTCCGCACATTGGGGGCATATGATGAAACGAGACTGGAAATGTGTCACGTGGTGAGTTGATATTTTATTACCGGGTAATCATTCAACCTTTCCATGTCACCCATTTTACCAGGAATAACTCCAAAAACGTTCATGACTCTGACAATGCCATCAATGTCTGGTGATATCTTGAAAGCATCGTGAAAACGGCCCCGCTATTATTTATTTGAGGGATATACGTTGTTGGAGGGATCAGTTGCATTGTCAAGAAGATCTTCAACATCCTCAAAGCCGTATTTTTGGGATTCTGTTGTAGAGTGCAGTTTGTCTAAGGCAGAGGGAGAAAGGAAAGGGACCTGTTAGGGGGACAAGTCCATCCCAGGCCACAAGGTTCGTCTTGGCGCCTACAAGGATGTTAGAAGCTTGTGCTGAACTTGTGTCATTTGCGACGGTAATAAGAGACCTGCTTCTACTAAAACCGTGGCTGTTTCTGTATGACCATGCCATATCGAATCATGTAGTGCCTACATCAAGGAGAAAATGAGACATCAGAATGTAGGTCTTCAAAGCCGTAACGTTTTAGTATAGTGTATACTCCGAACAAAGGAAATACGGAGGGAACGAGAGGGAGTACACACAGTGTAGCCATTTATTGGCCCTTGAGCGTTCAATTCCAGACCTCCCCAATTTACAATGATTCTGCATACGTCTGGGAAGCCTCCATACCCACACTTGTGGGCTACAGTCGACTTCATGTAGTAGTCCACAACTTTTATATCTGCACCTGCCTGCAATAATGCAAGAACGATGTGTAATTGGAGTCATGGAAAAACAATTCATTCAATGTGGTGAAGTATTTTCGAAAAGATATCGGAATATCCATTTATAGCTGCCAGCAGCAATCTGATTGGTACTCGGTGAGGAAACCAGAAAGGAACTAGTTTTCATACGGGGTATAGCCATCCCATCTTACACCAATGTTAGGGCGTCGTTCGTTAAGATCTGTGTAACCAGCAGCCAACAGAAGATTGACGGCAGTCAGGTTGTCCGCCATCGTTGCTGCGTTCAGCTGTTGTGAGTCAAGTATATCTTCTATCTCTTGTATGCGGTTTTCCAGAGCTGATTGGTTCGTTAATCTGCATTAGCACATGCCGGAATTCAACATACCAAGAGAAGTTGCATTGTTGATTACAACATCCATTGTGGAAACAGGGGAGTCATCTAAGAAGTCATCCACCGTATTTCCATAGTGGTTTTGGATGGCTAAATTTGCTCCACTTTCCATAAGGAGCCTTTTTATCGCGTCAAAAACAACATTAAATGACGAAAAAAAATTTAGCAACTCACGTTGAAACAGTAGGGTTCTTGTACCATACTGCCTCTTGCAATGGTGTATGTCCCTTTGAATGTGTTGGCAAATAGTGGGACAAAAAACCCATACCGCAAACGCATTGTTCAAGTCGAGAAAAGCACCATGCTCCAGGAGAAGAGATGCAACATCAACACATCCCCCTTTTTGGGTTTTTTCCAACCCGTTTATCAGCACAAAGCAACAACCTACCGGAAGTAGCAAGTACCCTGAGCAGCAAGGTGCAAAGCACTGGTCCCCATTTCGGAGTCTAGAAGAACGGGACTTGCCCCAGAGTTGAGTAAAAGATCTACCATTTGGGCAAAGCATCGACCAGATGCATAGTGCAGACCTGTCTTAAAAGAACTCTCTTAATATAGGATTAATATTCGCGAGTGGTACCATTCCATTACTGTCTTTCTGGTTTACATCCTGACCTACGGGAAATTCAGATTTACACTACACAAAACCATTCACCTTGCTGCAGTAATATTTGTACAGCAACGAGATCGTTTCCCAGAACTTTTCCTATGAAGGAGTCTGATGGAGGTATGTACTCTGTGTCTGGGGGAAAGTGAATGTTTGATGAGATTCGTAACAGTTAACACCATTAACGAGGTCCATAATATCATAGTACCAGAACTTCTTTGCTTCCTGATTTGGGAGATGTTATTTGATGCAGTGGAAAGTGATTTAACTTGATAAACAGACAGACCATCCCAGGAGAAGAGGTCGGTGCGTGCACCACCATTTATCAAAACAGAGGCGGCTTCACTGTGTCCATGCCAAATAGCATCATGCAAAGCCTTTATTGTGTTCAGCGTATTTACCACAAAGCAATAACTAGTTGAATAGTGTTCAGCTACATATTTACCGTTTTTCCATTAACTGGCCCTTGGGCATCAATTTCAAGACCCCCATTATCTATCAAGGATTGACAGGTGTCAGGGAATCCATTGTATGCGCATTTATGGCCTGCTGTTGCCTGAGTGATGTAAAATGTTCTTGAGAACGAGACAATAAAAGAAAAAAGTCACACCTTCATGAAATAGTCCACTGCAGTGATATCAGCTCCATACTCCAATAATACTTCCACAATTTCTGTTTCCCCATCTCGGGCCGCTAAAAGGAGTCTGAAGCCAAAAAAGAAAAAGATCACATCGATGACAAGGACTTGTTGTCATACGGTGTATAGCCATCTTCTGGGGTCATTGTATTTGGTCTTCTTTCATCAATATTTGTGTAACCCGTAGAAAGTAACTCTCTGACAGTATCAATATCATGGGCAAGTACTGCATTAAACAGGAGTTGATTGGAAATAGTCTCATCAATGGATTTAGCGTAATTGCTGGCATTTGTTGGAGAATAATATAAAAAAGATCATTACAAGAAAACGGAAGGGTGTGACATACTCCAAAATAAGTTGTATCTTGTCATAGAGATTTTGATCTTTTGCGGACTTGCCTGTCTCAATGAACATAGTTGCATTTTTGCCATAGTGTGAATACAGGTACATATTGGCACCCAAATCGACAAGCCGCTGCACGGCATCTGGGTTTTTGTACCTAAATTGGTGGAATGAGTGGTTACCGTGTACAGCTGCAACAGAAAAGAAATTGTGTTAATACCACACTGCGTCCATCAGTGCTGTGTGCCCTTTTTTTTTGTTACTGTCATTCCTTTGAAGTGCCATAATTACCATTTCTGGCAGCCTGAAGGTCCAAAAATGCTCCGTGTTCAGCCAGCATAGTAACAATATCTGGGTTTCCTCCTAATCAAAAAAAGTGGAAATGGGCATAGAACATGTTCTCAACTCAATACCTTGACAAGCCATGTGCAGGGCAGTGGTTCCCATTCTCGAATCCAGCCATGTGGGGTCAGCACCAGCATTTAGCAACAGATCAACCTGGTTTTCCCGGATTAAGCATGAAGGAACGCAGAGGGAAGCCAGTAACCATTTGCATGTAGCCCCTCCCGGCTGCTATCATTAGAAGAGTCATCCCAGAGGGATTGCGAGAATTAGGGTCTGCACCCATTGAGAGCAACTGTTGGACTGAAACAAGGTTGTTGCTCGTGACGTAGTTGATCACTGTGTCAGTGTAAGTGGAAATAACAGTCGTCTATGGCCACAATGTGAGCAAAAAAAAAAAAAAAAAAAAAAAAAAAAAAAACCCATAAAACGAAGAGTAATTAATTACTTCTGTTGGAGTTTCCACAGTGCTCCAGATCTGAAAGACGTAGGCGAAAGAAACCGCGGCGAAGACGGCAGCGATGGTCCCTACGACCACCGTCGCTGCTGAGCACAACATCACGTTGGTGTGCCACTGCTTGCTCTCTCCATCGTTGTGATCCCCACTCCTACGAGGGAAAACAATATAAGATGTCACTACCCAACCAGTGCACGAGAAACAAAGAGAAGAACTGACATTAGTCCTCTGCGCTCCCCACCGTTCACCGACATAAGGGCCAAACCGTATCCCAATTGACTTCCTGGAATCTAATCAGAGGGCGAAACCGCCGGGGTGGTCCCTGATCTTGCCGAAATCATGGAGTATCAATGTCACTGTGGAGTTCGACATCATCCTTTGCCAGGACCCACGAGCGAGTCCCACAAGGGCCTATTGCCATGGGATTTGCTTGGGAAGCAACCCAACAAAAACAGGCTGTGCAAAAAAAAAACATTTTTCAGAGGTGATCACCGAGTGTGGTGGCTGTGCCGGTTGCTGTTTGTGGGTGTTGTGGTGACCGCTTTTGCATTAGTCTAAGGTGCCGTGGTGACGCTGGTGGCACTTGAATGTGGGGTTGTTGTGGTGGCTGCTGTTGTTGTGCTGGTGGTGGTGGCGGCGGCATAAGTTGCGATTGTTGTTGCGGTTGTGGTGGTTGTTGTTGTTGTAGTTGCTGTTGTATTTGTGGTTGTGGTTGTGGTTGAGACTGAACCTGTTGCTGTGTGGAGTGCTGCTGGTGGCTGCGGAACAGTTGTGGTATTGCACTTTTGGCGTAGGTGAGCCGCGACCACATCGCTTCACGGGAGGGCTCTATTTCCCGTGACCAGGTCGTGCGGCTGTTGCCATCAGAATCCACAAAGGTCGCGACCTCAAAGTTGCAGGACAGGACTATCATCGTGTTGTCACTGAAATTCATCTTCGGGAGAGTTAGGTTGAAGGCCTGAACGGAGTCAATTTTAGCAAGGAAATACCTGGTAGGTGTAGTTGCTAAATTGGAACACCACGAAACGTGGGTCTTGAATTGTTTTCCAGCGCATGATGTACAGTGGTGTGCCAGATGAAGAAGGTGACGGATGTGGTTGCGGTTCCCGTGCCCCCTTTTCTTTTGGTTAAGAAGGAAGCGCATTGCAGTAAAACCTCTTTGGGTGCCAAAACAGAGGAAAATTGCTTCAGGAGTATAACTCTCTTGCTTAGGTCATGTGACGTCAGGGTGTTTATCATACTGTATTCTTCCCATTTACTTGACAAGCTGGCCTGGTATTTAATTGCTCTGAGTGCCACTGTTAAGAAGCGTGAAAGGAGATGGTGCACCAATACCCAAAAGATGGATCGACTGTTATCACGGTGGAAGTGTCATTAAACTGAGCACCATAACATCCACTTAGGAGCCGGTAGCCAAGACCATATTTGTTATTGTAAGTCCACGAGGCAATATAATCAGGTACTGGAGGTGTGGTGGTTGTAGTAGCAGGGAGGGCTGTGGGAGATGGCGCGGAAAAAGCGGGGTTTGATGGAGGTTGAGTAGTGGTTGGAGGTGCACTACCTAAAGAAAGGTGTCGATTACGATGTGGTCAGGAGTACGTGGGAACAACCTTTTACGTCACCCGGAGGAGGTAAGCGTTTCTGTGTGGCATCATCAGAATCTAAGATATGTGTCAAATTAAATGTGAATTTGAATCTGTTTGGCTTACTTATTCTCATACTGGCAACTTGTTGCCCCAATGCCAGAAGGTCGTTTGCGTATTGCTGTTTGATTTGCAGTTCGTGTGCTTGTTGGGAAGGGGGCTGCATTTGTGCTTGATGCTGTGGTAGTTGTGTATGAGGGAGCATGTGATGGATACCCTTGTTAGGGGATCGATGTGGTGAGTGGAGTTTGTGTGGGCTTTTGTGGGGGCTGTGATGTGGACTGTGCTTTTTCCCAATGAGTTGTATTTCGTTATTTGGGTTGTTTCCTTCTTCCACTCTTTTTTCCATCATTGGGAGACTGTTCTCACATGACTAAGTACCAAAGGCACATATAAAAAAAAGGAGGCTTACGCATAGTATCCTGAGTGCATGGGCCTTGGAGGAGTTGAAGGGAGTGCTGGTTGCGCTTGAAGGCTGTGAGGTGGAAGGGATTTGGGTATTGTGTGTTCAGTGAAGAAACTGTGAGCAAGTATCTGGTCCAAAGAGAGTCTTTCATCTGTGTTTTTTGTAAAAACACTGATGCAGTAAATAAACGACAGAGAACATACCAGGATTCGAACGAAGGATCTTCGTAATAAGATCACGAGCGGCGTCAGAAATCGGAACAGTGGGTGGGAATGAGTAAGAATTTGCCTTGATGAGGTTGTAGGTCGTTTTCACAGCATTTGTTTCAAAAGGTGGCTTCCCTAAAAGAACAGTGTACCTTAAATAGTAAGGTTGGGTGTAAAGTTAGCCGTAAGTCAAAGAGTAATAGAAATACAATATGACTCCAATCGACCTAGGGAGGGAAAAATGAATAAAAACGTGGGCGATTCGGAAAGAAATGAGTACCAGTTATCCACTTCAAAACTGTGCCCGTGTTGGGTTAAAATTTCCGGAGCAATATAGTTTGGGGTACCACAAATCTAGCCAGAAGAGTTAGGGAATCTCGGGTAAGTTGGAGATATACAGTTCTAGAGAAGAAAAAAGTGAGAAATAAAAATGTATCAGTTAGAACTAGTACTGCTTTCTCTCGTTTTTCTTACTGACAGTTGTAGCAAGTCCAAAATCTCCCACCTGAGACGTGTTATCATGTAGAGGCCAGTGGGAAGAGCTACCTTAGCCACCATATTGCTTATTAAAATGTTTCCTACAGAAAATGAGACAAAGACACAATTTGTTAGAGCCTACCAAGCTTCAGGTCTCTGGAAGGAAAAAAGACCGAAGTTAGTAAAGGAAACACTTTCGAACTGGATACCTGTGTATTACATTGTTGCTGTGCATGAATGCTGTGGCACTCACGATTTGATAAACCCAGTATCGTGCTTCCGGTTCTGTTAGAGTCTTTCTCCTTTTCATTAACTCCATCATTGTCTAGGTTCATTTGGTTATGAAAGTATTTCAAATTCTATTAAAGGAAAAAACCTCATTGTTGCACAGCTCTAATATGATATACACATTAGTCGAGTCCTCAAAATAGGTAATAAACTTGACAATATTGTGATGGTGCAGACTACTGTGTATTTTTATCTCATTATTCAACTGTGGAGGGACACGAGTCAGTTTGTGATGGAATTTGGAGGGCTTAACCTTTTGGGCAGATCTTGGGCGCACAAGAGCGGACTTTGGGGTAACCTTGCAAGCAAAAACTTCACCAGTATCTGCACGTGTCACAGTATAACAATGTGCAAAACCTCCCTATACAAGTTACAATAAACCACATACACAAAATACCATTCCATCAATAGAACAAGGTGAGAATCAAATAGAGACAACATAACAGTGCACATAACTAATAAAGGAAAAGGAGGAAGAAAAAAAAACAAAAAAAACCCAACCACACACTGCCAATCACCACACGCACACGCACACGCACACACCTTGCCCAGGAACTTCCCCGTTGTCCACGTTATGCTAGTCCCATCCCTCTTAACCTGTGTCAGTATAGGCGGTGGTGGCTGTTGTTGTTGTTGCTGTGATTGTTGCTGTTGTTGTTGGACTTGCTGTGTGTGCGGGGGCGCCAGTGGTTGCTGCAGCAGGTGGTGGTGATTGTGGTTATTGGCCACGCCTCCACCCACACCAGCAGCCTGTGTCCCGGTTGCTTGTTGCTGTTGGTGGTTGTTGTTGTTGTTGGCGGCGTTGGACCGGCCATCCACATTATGGGTTGTGGCACCCGTCGTTGTTGCGGCGGTGCCTTGGTGCTGTGGCATATAATCGGTTACAGTGGCGGCCGTGGGGCCCGCCGTAGTAGGGAACGCCAACATCGTCAATAGCCTCTCCTGCTGCTGTTGCATCATCGTCGATTCCCCCTTCCCGTCGCTTCTCTTCTCACAGGGTGAGTGTTGGACAAAAACAGAACAAAAAAGTACGCGCTTTTTTTCTTTGTTTTGGAGAAGTGGCCATCGTGATCCGGAGTTTTGATCGTGTTCTTTGTGAACGAATCCTAGAGGTTGTAGGGATCCAGGGAGTGGAGCCGGACTGCTGTTGGTATGCCTATTGCTATGTATTTGCTGGAAGGGCTTATGGCAAAGGTCTGTACTTTGCTCTTGAGTTTCCCCATAGGGAAGTCGCAAAAGATGGACTGTGATGGAACGTGGGCCTTTGGTGTTGGTTGTATGTGTGCATTCGGTTAGTCAACTATACAGAGGAGGAAGAAAGGTACTCGCGGGAATACATACAATGCGAAGTGAGCATTCCAGTGTCGGGGAACTCCAGGCAAGCAAGTTCGAGTCTTGGTTGAACGAAATGTGGGTTACTGCTGTAGTGAGTGCGAGTGAGGACCAGAGAGGCTTTGGGTGGGGCTTTGCTGGTAGAGCATCAGACTGGTACAAGTTGAGCACACCAACATCAGAGCTGGAAGATAGTCAATCCCAGAGCGGGAGCAAGTGGAAGGACAGTTTCATACCCAACTGCTTGCCACTTATCATTTGGAGAGAGGGCAAACGCATGTGACTGGACATTGCCCTGGTCGGAATAGGAGTACACAGGCATGTAAGTCCTTGTATCAAAGCAGGTCACACGTCCGCGGGCTTTTAAGGGAGGTAGTTGGTTCCAGTTAATTCAGTTGTGCGCAATACTGTAGCAAATTAAAGTGAAAGCATACAGTCAAGGGCAAACAATCTTGAACCGTTGGAGGAAAAGCATGTTTTTTGAAGTGAACCGGAAGGTACTCGGCACTTGCCAACAACCTGCTTACTTGCTCGAGAAACAATTAAGGCGTTTCCGTCTTCTCCGGAAAATGCAAGTACGTTATTGTCGGGAGACACCGAGAAGTGAGGATAAGCCCTTTCGGCTTGCCCTGATATTCACTGTCAGGGAGTAATAAGGATATGAATGGAACAACTTGTTAAATAGGGAATCTTCGTGATTTTTTCAGATTCCACATCCACTGAAAAGAAATAGGGTTGATCTCCAGTGACCAAAGCTTCAGTATAATCTGCTGTGAACGCGCTACACAAGCAGGAGAAGTTATGAAACTTCCAAAATCGGGCCGTTGGGTGAAACATGTTGTTCCCAATCTGCATTCGTTTACATTAACTGGAGATTTACTATGGAGTAGTACTCTGTGCATGAGAAAATGCCCTTGCAGTGTTGTGAACATAACCAATTGTTCGTTAAGATGAAATTGCACAGAAGAGGGTTGCCCCTATAGATGTGAAACTAGGGGAGTAGGGATGAAAAACGAACCGAGGATGGGATGAGACCAATATTTTTAACTCCAAGGTAACCAGGAGTCAGCACTCCCCGTTGTGACTCCAATACATCAGATGTACTGGCTAGTAAAGCAGCTCCTCTTTCTCCTATCAGGGTGTCTGTTACGTCCTTGGAAGAAGAAAGGCGAGGTCGCTTTATCCTAGCCCATGTCGTTGGTTGCAGACAAAATTGCTCCCGCCTATGAAGGATTAAAGTGAGAGATAACGCCCGAAAAAAGAAAAACAAACTGAGCCCGCAGGTCACTGGCAGAGTATCTTCCATAGCGAGTTGAGACCATCTGCTCATCGTCAGGATCATGCCACACGGCTTGGTCCTCTTCACCTTGCTATGTTACTTGAGGAAAGAAAACAAGTAGGTGAGTATACCTGATTCGGTGGCGGGTAACTCTTCGCGATCATTATCCTCTTCATCGCTAGCTTCATCTTCTGCCTCTAACTCTTGGATAACTTTCTCTCTTTCGTCATCCTCATCCTCCCCATCCACTGCGATTGTCTCTCCAGTTGAAAAGTGCAGCTCCTTTTTCCCGAAGAGTTTATTTGTCAGCCTTTCTTCTTCCAACATTAGCATTGTTCCTGTATCTGGAGCTTTGGGCTTCAGAGAGCTAGGGGTTTGAGGTTTCGCTGTTTGAGGAGCAGCTGGTGCGGGACTAGCAACAGGTTTTGGTACTTTGGTGTTCTTGAGGCTCTTCTTCAAACTATCCAAAGTAGAATCCCTCTCAAGCTCTGCATTTGATGCTCTCTGAAGAAGAGCTTCTCTTTGGGGGTCATTTACCAATGCGGGAGTGCCGGATTCTGCTGCGATTGTGGGTTTTGGTTTTCGCACGTGTGCTCTTCTGCCTGTCTTGTCCTCAAAAAAGACGCCAGGGATCGTTGCTTTGGCTACGACAAAGTTGAGTTACGCAATTACCCACAAATAAAGCACCAGTAGATCTCATTCACTCATTTACGCAGGAAACAAAACCCAACACACCAGCAAAGTCTGTATTGGCGTCAATAAACAAACCGGTAGGGGCTGCAGAGATCCGATGAGACTAAAATCAAAACGAAATCAAAAGAAAAAGCCACAGTACTAGGTGAGGCAGGCGTCTGCATCTCTGATTGCGTTCGTATTTTCGTTTGTTTTCTCTAAATTGTGTCGGGTTTGCAGTTGTCTTTGAGTTAATTGGGCCATCAAAGATGGGGGATCTCCCACTGAGGATTCCTGGGTTCTCAGGAAGCAAGCACCCACGAGGAGTGCTTAGACGGAGATTCCCTGAGACTTAGCCCTTCCGAGGGTGTTGACCGAAACGTACTAAAAGAAAAAAAACCTGATGGCGAAAGAGACGCACTTCGGGCAGTTTGTGATTGGTACCATCGTTTCCCACAATGACCTTTGGCTAAGTGTTTGCAACAAGGATCACCTGGCTCTGGAAAGACGACACTGTGTAACGGAATGCAACAATTTCTTTCTCAAATTGGCAGGTACTTTCCTCCCTTTCTTTTTTAGTTGTACTAGTGTTATTTTAACGTTTCAAATCTTTTGGCTGGTTAGGAAAGTTGCAATTGTAAACTTGGATCCTGCCAATGAGAGACTACCGTTTGTTCCCTGAGAACTTTGGTTACATTTTAATGGTAACGTTAGATATAAATGTGATGTCAATATTTCTGAACTTATAAACCTCAATGATGTGATGAAAGAGACAGAATTGGGTCCAAATGGAGGTGTGCTAATGTCACCCATAGCAAATTATGACCCTTTTCTTACAGCATTGATGTATTGTATGGAGTACCTGGAAAAAAACATTGACTGGCTTGAGGAAAAACTTGCATTATTGAAAAGTTTCTCCTACTCATTTAGCAACTCTTCTTATCTTGTGATAGACCACTACTTCTTGTTCGATTGTCCAGGACAGGTTGAGCTATACACACACCACCACTCTGTACAGGCTATAGTGGAACGTCTCTCCAAAATAGGATTCCGGGTTTGTCACACCTAGATAATCCAGTTCTCGTACACATCCTTTGCACCACACCAGAGTTTGTAATATCTTTGGAAGCTTGCAGCTGTGCAACTTGTTGATTCGTTTTACTGTGGTCAGCCAACAACCTACATTGCAGCCTTATTGTTTTGCCTCAATGCTATGCTGCAACTCGGGCTTCCTCATGTCAATGTTTTATCTAAGATAGACCTCCTACAAAAATATGGGCCACTTGGTAATTCCATGCTTTGTTTGTTATTGGTTATCTTCTCTACATTGACTGTTTCTTTGCAACGCAGCATTCGATTTGGAATTTTATACTGACGCAATGGATTTGGAGCACTTGAAAGAATTACTTGATGCTGATACCTTCGGTTCCAAATTTAAGAAACTGAACGCTGCTCTGTGTGAACTAGTTTCCGACTTCAACCTTGTCAGCTTTGCAACTCTCGATGTGCAGGTATCATTGTAGAACTACTTTTTTTCCCACGAAATGCTTCACCGGGTTTTTTAGAGCAAGGAGAGCATGTATGAATTGGTCAAGGTCATAGATAAAGCAAATGGCTATGTGTTTGGAACCCTGGACCCTGTCACTGAGAACTTATGGAACATTGCCGCGGGTCCAACGTCTTGGGAATATGACAGGTGTGCATATCCACCTTTTCCAACCAACCATAGAAACGAAAATTTAAATTAATGTGGCACCCACCAGGCTTGGAGAAATCAGAGAAAGATTTGACTTCGAGACTCCAGAAGAAATGCAACAAGAACTGGAACAACACTCACAGGAATTTGCCAATGCGGTCAAGGTTCACCAAACAACAGAAACAACAACACCAACACTTGCAGCCCAAGAACCTTGAGCTAAGCTTTCTTGCTCCTGTTGTTCCCCGATTTCGCCCAGCTTCAAAGTTTGCCTTTTTGATTGGATTTCGCCGACAGCAAACGCAGAAATACGAAAACAAACAAAACAAAAAAAATAAATCGAGGTGGTGGAGATGACGGACCGCAAGGCAGTTGTGAAAAATGCGGACATGACCGACGAGATGCAAGCCGAAGCCATTGACTGCGCAACAGCCGCAATGGAGAAATTCACAATCGAGAAGGACATTGCCGGCTACATCAAGAAGGTTTTTTCGACGTAGTGTTTGGTTTTTATGGGGTTTTCTCCCAAGAAAAAAAGTCGCCTGACCCCCTGTAATTTTGTGTGGTGTGGTTTCTGACTGATCTTAAAAAACAAAAATATGCTAGGAATTCGACAAAAAGTTCCATCCCACATGGCACTGCATTGTAGGACGCAACTTTGGTTCTTTTGTTACACATGAGAGCAAGGGATTCATATATTTCTACCTGGGCCAAGTGGCTGTACTGCTTTTCAAGACTGCCTAGAACCTTTGTGCTCGTGCAGACATACAATTTTTCACTGTTGGGCTACTAATAGCACACCTTTTTCCACACCAACTTTGATATCAATACAATACCATTAATTTCATCTCCGTTTTTTTCCCCCATTCCATCCCATTTCCCTTTGAACCATGGTGATGTTGCGTACAGTTGGCTTCATCATCCATACCAACAACAAATTCAGTGCACCAAGATCTCTTTTTTTTGTTCGAACTGTTTTACGTGAAGAGTAGTTCACGAGATAAGAGTTTTTGGTGTTGTTGAACAAGCAGAAACAGAAAACACAAACAACAAAAAAAAAAAAAAATCCCAAAAATGACGAGCCATGACCCAACTGTGCTGAAGCTCGTCAAGACCGACACTACAATCAAATGTGCTGTTTGTGAGTGTGTTTTCTTCCTCCTTGTTGCTCTCCTTTTTTCCCGCTCCCCCACCTTTTTTTTTTTTCCTTTCGATTTACGCGTACAGTACTGAGGCAAAGGCAAAGCACCACCATTATGTGTGCAAAGGTGAGCCTATTTTTCCCAATTGGCTGCGCACGTTAATTTTTCTTCGTTTCGTATACAAGACTGTGGAATGGTGGTGCACCAATCTTGTATTGATAAGGCACCACAAACACTCTGTCTAAAAGTGGACACAACACCTATGCACAAACTGTTTTCCCGGCGAAGTAATTTTTTCCCCTCGTACTATCTCTTTTGACTGATTCTCGGCAGTAAGCTGGGGAGGCTTACATCGTACTACTTCCATGTCCAGTAATCGCCATTGCAGTTTCTCTGTATTTACTTCACCAGTATCACCAATGGCACAAACTTCATCAACACCATCAGTCACTGCACCACCATCTCCGGGAGTCGCGGATCTCAGTAAATTACCTCCTGGATTTGCGGCTGCAGCTGCAGCCACAACATCTGCTTTGGCAGCTCTTGGGGTCACTCCCAATCCCAACCCTCCTTCTCCTTCTCCTTCGCCTTCGCCTTCTTCTCCTTCTCTTTCTCCTTCTCCTGAAAGGCGTTCAATTCGACGAGAATCCTCGATGAGAATGTCTGGAGGAGGTGATACTTCTCCAAACCGACAACACAAAAGCCCTTCCCCGAGTTACACTCGTCGCAGCAGCCACCACGGACACTCACGTAGTGGCAGTGGAAGCGGCAGTTCTGGCATTGGCAGCGGGGGAAGTGTTATTGGTAAATGCACCAGTCCTATTGATGGAGTGCTTGAAGGGTCCGCAAGCACTCATCCACCAACCGTCCAAGACAACATAACTCAAGCTGCCACATATATTCAAGCGTGTATCACACAGCAATCTATACTAAAGTATTACAGACATATGTGTGGTACCTTGAACACATTCTTCTTCTCCAGGTCATAACCTCCCTTGTAGGAAAAACAGACAAAATTGGAAGCATTCTGGAGGAACTTGTTACCACAGAAGAAAATTATGTAAAGCACATGAAAAATGTACTGAAGGTAATGAAATGACATTGACTTTACTGTGAATTGTTTAACTGAGGAAATAGTTTTTCATTGAACCACTTTCCAATAAGCTTGCAACATCTGACCGGTGCATGATTCCGAGCTTTATGCCTACAGCTCTGGCCACTCTTGTGCCCATTTTATCTTTTACTGTTGACCTTTTAGCTTCATTTAAACAGTAATTAGCTCACATGACAACCAAAATTTTAATTTTTTAAATGCGCAATAGAGAGCAATCAGTAGAGAATGTCGCCAATACATTCATGAAAGAATCTATAAGTAGCATGGTCTCAATATACACGCCATTTTTAGAAAATCACTTTAAACTGTCCAATTGTTTGCTGACTCGCCGGACTATCCCAGACTTAGACTCTTTCGTCAAAGTATTGGTTGATAGCTGCAAATTGCTAGACTTACCTTATTTCCAAGCAACAAATCCAAGCAGCCAAAAAAGCAGGAATACCAAACTTTGATTTACAAGAACTTTTGATTACTCCCATTCAAAGAATATCGCGATGTATGTACTAAACTGCCATTTCTTCAACTCAAAAGACACTTATTCGCAGATAAAATGTTAATTGCAGTATGTACACCTCTTTGTTTTATATACTCAACTCATTGACTTTTTACCAATCTCTGCCAAGGATCTTGTGAAAGTAATTTGCCTTTCATGATCTCTTTTAACATTGTTTGTAGGAAACATCTCCACATGCACCATTCTACGGAAAACTCAAGGGCGCTTTGGAAAGAATCTCCAGCATCGCTAATGACATTAACAAAGCGCAGACCTCTGACAGCTGTAAGCCCATAAAATGAACTTAGGAATTCCTTTTAATTGACTGAAAAGCTGCCCTTATTGATATCTCTGTCGACTATACTGTGGATCCATTTGTGCGTGTCTATTCTCTCCTCCGAGTCGGTGATGAAATCTGGTGCGGGTGTGATGATGGCACCTTGCAAGTGTACAACAGTCAGACAAGAGAACATATATGCCGTATACGAACTGATGTGATTGCAACCGTCAACACCACAGGCACGATTCCGGCAAGTGTCAGACTTTCCAAACACAGCCGTGTGCACTCAACTGTCTCCTCAGATTCTTCGCAGCATGAGTCACATGAAAAACGTGTATGGGTAATGTGCTTGTGCAGTACAACAGGCATAGTATTTTGTGGGGTAGAATCAGCCAACCTAGTTGCTGTTGATCCCAGGATAAGGGGTGCAGTAGGGAAACTGCAGCTTTTTTCCTCCTCGAAGTCTGTGATACAAAGCATGGCAATTGTGTCACCAGGCGTTGTGTGGTGTGCAAGTGGAAGGGAATCTACACTTGTGATTTGTGGCTATATTGATGGCGCAATGAAGAACCTTGCCCAAGTGCCTCTTTCTGACCTCTCACCGAACTGTCTATGCTATGTACCTGACGCAGAGCAAGTATGGGTTGGTGCCTACGGAAGCGTGGGAGTATGTTGCTCAAAGACTAACAAGCTCATGTTTACAGTGCCTGTTTTTGGCCATAAACGCATTGCAGGGATGACTCTGCATGAAGGGAAGGTGTGGTGTGTAATTGGTGGCAGAGTATTAGTCTGGCAGCCATCTACAAAAACACAGAACACGCCAGCTTCAACCACTACTACAACAGCCAGTAATGTATTACCCAATGAACTCCTTAGACCCCAATTGCTTCAAAGATTAGATGTTTGCCCGCAACTACTAACAGGGCTGCATCTGTTTGCATACCCGAATATCATGCAGATACTTGTCACCACTCGCCGTGACAACGGCTTGTTTTTGTTTGATGCACAGACCTACGAAGTTGCCGGTGCGTCCTCTGTAAAAACGGCACTCTCAAACCCCGTTCCAATCACATTTGGTCCGAATATTGTCTCGACCATAATAGCAGACACCACCGCACCATCGCTCCCTAACATCAATCCCAAAGCCGAAGATACTAACACAATCTCCCTCGCAGCTTCGTGTATAGCCACAGCCGCATCCATGTTCATTCCTACACTCCCCACTTTCACCACTGCCTCGACATCCACATCCACATCCGCATCAGCATCAGCATCAGCAACTGCATCAAGCACTGAGCCAACTCCATCACCAACTGCTGACTCTACATACACAGGACCAAGGAAAGGTACCCTGGATATTTGGGCCAACTCAGTTGAAGGCCCTCGCCTCCTTGTTGTTTTCCGCATCAAAATGCTCCTCTAGCTACTCTTCCGAAGCCAAGTAGTGAATTCTGTACACATTTACATTTAGACTTGAATAATAGACTTTTTCTAAAAACAAAAGTAGTTTGGCTATTGACTGTTAAATTGTATTAATATTTGTCTAACTCCAAGAGGTTCTTGTTTGTGTGTAATGTGCGCAGTAAGTCATTGGGAGTGGCTGTGATTTTAAACAAAACACCATCTGCCTCCCAGTGTATCAAGAATTCACCAAATTCCACAACGAATTCAAGAGTAGCGTTGTCCGCCCTGTCACGCATGTCTTCGAGCTTCGCAAGTAGAACCGGCTTGGAAACAGGAAGCCTCATTGCGATTCTGAAAGTAGAGCTTCCGGCCGCAATTGCACTGGTGGGGAACATCCCCGGGCTCAGTCTGACAGGGTGCAGGACTGCTCTGAAGAAAGAGACCGCGCCGTGGCCCAGTGCGAGGTCCAGAGCTGCCCAGGTGCCTTTGGACTTGATGCACAAGCAAGCGGCCTTGATGCTGAGTGAAGCTGGCTTGGTGCCGAGCAGCGTGGCGCTCACCGCGTTGCCTTGCTCCACGGGCACGAGAGTGAGGGACTCCAGTGTGAGCTGAGGCGTTGGCGAGAAGCTCCAGTGCCTCCAGTGCCGGCTGACTACGCGAGTCGCCTGGCGTGTGAGGAACAGGAACGCGACGGTCGCAGGGATCCCGAGGGCGATGCTGCGTGTCTGGAGGGGGATTAGGAGCGGCCAGGACACCCAGGCGAGGCAGGCAGGGGTGAGGAGAATGTTGCCGAGCTGGCCGTGAAGGAAGCACTTGTGGGTTATCATGGCAAGCAGCCGGTTGTTTGCTCCCAGTACAGCAAAAACTAGCTGCAGCGTGAGTTGAACCACGAGTCTGAGAATCTCAACTAGGCGCATTAGTACGGAGAGTAGAGTCTTCAGAACGGAGGAGATTGCTTTAACAGCCTTGTGTAACAAATGGGCAAATGCCCTGTAGAGTGCTTGAACTGTTTTGGTTATTTTCAAGGAAAGGTGTTTGATTGCCCGACCGATATGCCAGTAAAGATATCCAGGGGAGAATGCAACAAAATATTTCTCTATGTATTGAATTGTGAGAGCTTCACAGACAGGGAAAATCATGAAGGTCCACACTAATGTAAAGAGAAGAAAACTCCATGACATTACTCTTCCCAATTCCAGGATGGACAAAGAGATGCCGTAGAATTTACACAGACAGAGTTCGGGCAAAATGAGAATTGGTATCTGTAAGAGTACTAAGAACGGTGCAGCAACCGAATGCACGCAATGCAAAAGTACAAGAAGGGGCATTGGTATAAGCTCTGGCCTTCTGGCACCAAGTGTAATTATGTAGAGGACCGAGAAATTAATAGTGCTCAGAGCAAAAGAAATCTCATTTAAGACCAAGAAAGGGAACACAATTGCAACTGCTTCAAAGAAGGCTCTTCCAAGATGCCAGAAATCAGTGCTTACAGTTCTCGTAAGGACGCCGATGTAAGTAATTCCTATTCGTGTACGTGCACGGTATTGATGATACCGAATAATTGGTACACCTATAACTAGTCCAAGTAGTTTTAGAGGCAATGCTATGCTGTGCGGAATAGTATGCACGGATTGAATAAATAAACGCATTGTAACTGCCCTGATGCCAACTATCCCTGTCCTCAGTGTTGACCTAATAGTCCCAAGTGCTCGCCTTCTATATCGAAATTGGTATACAAGCCTTGAAGACCGATTCGAGCCAAGAAGTTGAAAGTCGCGTTCAAGTAAAGTCCTCCACAGACTCTCCAGTTGAGTTATGTTGTACCAACGTTTGGAAACCTCTGAACACTTGGCGATATCACGTGCAGAGAGGTGAGAGAAAATTTCGACAAGACACTCTTCTGGAAGTTTGCTGACTGGAGATCCAGAATTTGGTGACATTGGAATATGATATGCACTTCGCCTTAACTTTTGGGAACGGAAGTATTCGAAAATACTTGATACAGTGTATCCAATAAGTGGTGGAACATGTATAACACAAGCAATAATAAATAGAATCTGCACAAATAGAATAGCATCGGAGAGTAATAGGAAAACTTGGTAAAAAACACTCATGTGGAATTCACCAGTCAGTTTTCTGGTTCTGTAGAATCCAACAATTCGCCAGGGGAAAGGTAGAAGCAAACACAGCAAGGCAAAGCAAAAAATATCAGCAAATCCAATGAAGAAATGGTGTAGAATCTTGCCCTTCACGGCACGGGCATCGTGTAAGCGCTTTTCTCGTGCCAAAAATAATAATCTCCATGGGAAGAAAAGTGCCATTAAAGGAACCAGAGATGCATATGGAACTTCTGATATCCAACAGAAGAACTGATCAACAATAACTTGATGCTTGTGTGCGGAATGGGTGAAAGCAGTGTAGGCCGATTTCGCACGCCACATTGTTATTAAAATGGGTACACTTAGAATAAAGCACAGAAGATCTGCCACAGCGAGCCTGGCTGTAGCAGCCACAGCCATGCGTTTTTCATAACTTGTGATACTGGGTGAAGCAAATAAACACCACAGTAAGCCATCTCTTCGTTTGTCTTCCTTGAAATGAAAATACGTGACGCGGGGCAAGCCAAAAAGCAGGACAACAAGGAACGGTACTGTATAAGGTAAATCTTCGCACAGTTCATTCAAACTGTAGAGGCACACTGTCAGACGCAATTTTTCATTGGCACACAGCCTCATCCGGCTGATTGTTGATGGTAACCGCCAAGCTAAAATAGTGCATATTGCAATGCATAACAAATCAGTGCATAGTTTCTTAAATTCTGAGAAAAGAGCCCACTGCATGGGTGATGGACCATTCAGAACTTGTGTTTTGTTTCTTTTAGATGGTTTGGTGGTTTTAACAGCCAACTCCCGGTGCATTTCTTCAAGTACTTCCTGTTCCTCTCTTAATTTGTTGTAAATTTGTCGCAGAGTTGTTTTTAGGCGGTAGGCAGTAAGGAGTATGAAAAAGAAGCAAAATATGCAAAGTGGATCATAGAGAAGTCTTCTGATATGGGTTCGAGCGATGTATCTCCTCTCCCTCAACTTCGAGCCGTACCTGTACAAATCGTATACAACAAGTGGGGTTCGCCAAGGAACGGCAATTGATACGCCGAGGCACATTATATAAGGCATGTCGAGACACACTTTTATGAAGTATTTTGAAGTGAGTGCATGAAACGATGAAGGAGATGCCAACAGTTTTGACAGGTACCGCCGAAGGTACCACACAGTGCAAAGTATAACTGTGGACTTCAGTGCAGCAGGATAATCTTTGCACCCCATCATCAAATATGCAAGTAGATCCCTTCTCTGAACAGAAGAAGAGTTCTTGAGATGAAAGAAAAAGTGCACAAGCCGCCATGGGAAGAAACAGCCCATGGCAAGAACAACAGGGACCCAAGGGAGATCGTACATCAACTCCCAAAAGCAAGAAAATGCAACCGTCGTCCACTCGGAAGTCTCAGTTTGATGAAACCAGAGAGATTTAATAGTGAACACACATCTCCAGGAGAGAAGTAGAACTAGCACACAGAGGGCAGCAGGGATGTCACTTACTCCCTTCTGCACGTTGGAGAGTGCATGGTTCCGCCATGGAGAAGTGGAATTGCGAATTTCATGCACAAAGGAAGGAATCCGCCATGGCATGCAAATGAACAATACAATAACCAGAGGTATGTAAGGTGTATCCTGCAGCCACTCACGAAATTGAACAAAGATAATGGTGCGACAGGTTCTCCCTTCGATATTACTGTACAAGGCACGGATTAAGGGGTACACCCTCCACAATGTAACAAGCATTACAATGAGCTGGAGAAGGGACAAGTGATCCAGAAATCCCTCCTTCAACTCGGTCATGATACTTCTGTGTTTTGCATGTGTATCGAGTGAGACATTAAAAAGCAAGTTGTATGTCAAGCCTTTAACCCTCCATGGTGCAACAAAACACAAGACTACGAATAGAGGGGCGTATGGTGCGTCCTCTTTCCACACTTGGAAATTCTCAAACACTACACTATGCCAAGTGTCTCCTTTTTTCTTGCTCAAAAGAGCACGCCAGAGTGCAATAGCTCGCCAAAGAGTAATGGAGATGACGATAATGAGCAGGACTGAAGTGTAGTCACTGATCATTTCTTTGAACTGAGCAAGTACAAATGTGCGCTTGGAGGAATCTGTGACTGTTTTATCTTGGAATACTTTAAACATTGCTGGAAGGCGCCAAAAGCTGAGAAGAGAAACAAGTACAAAAGGAGGCAGATATGGCAAATCAAAAAGGAAGTCCTTGAATTCTATTGAAAGGCGTTACAGTTATTTCTCCTTCTTTCCCACAAACCTGTAAAAGCAATATCCCTCCAGTCAGCAATATTCGTGAAGAGTCGGATCCACAAAAGAACCCCTCTCCATGAAAGAGTGGTGATGATCAGCATGCAAAAGCAGGCCAGATCTTTTCCCCCTTCAATGGTCTGTGCTACAACTTCCTTGCGTTTAAGAGTATCTGGTTTGCCAAGTAATTGATAGCAGTTGCGGAAAAGGAACCACACTCTCCATGGTGCCAGCAACAAAAATATTGAAATTATGGAGTAAGGTAAATCCAAAGCAACTTCATGCAGCTGATCAGATACAAGCTTCCGCCTGAGTACAGCAGTTGTAATATCTTGGAAAAAAGCTTTGTACAACACTGAAGGGATTCTCCACATTAAAAATGGTGCAACGGCAATGTACACAGAATCAATTAACAGCTCAATACCCTGAAAAAAGAGAAAGGGATGGACAGGTGTATACAGGTCATGAAGAGAAAACATCGAACAGAAAAGCTTGGGTTCAGTACGTTTGTTCCTTTTCTTTCTGGCTCCTTTGGCTGAAGTCTCACCTTTCTCGGGAACTGTCAAGGGTGCCTTACCAACAACATTTGAAGACGGGGCTTGTGAAAAAGTGGAGTTGGCCTTCATCCAAGAGATTGTGAGGTAACTTCGCCACGATAGAATTAAGAGAATGAACAAAGGGAGACATGAGATATCGACGATTGCCAGCCAAGACAACTTTAGGAGTTTAATTCTTTTCTCCCAGAAGGAAGCAGTGCAATGTGCTTGCCTTGCGTACCTCACAAATTCTAACAATCTCCATGGGCACACAAGAGTAAGTGCAAGACAGAGTGAGAAAGGCACGTCAATTATCAAAGCGCAGAACAGTTGATAAATGTCTTTGTGAATGCTCAAATTAAATTGAAATGTTGAGCAACTCTTCAGCTGAGTAAAGCTCCTAACATATTCTTTGACGATCGAAATAAATGTTGGAGCCTGCCAGAGAGTGCACAGAAGGACAATTGACATCAACACACAAAATAGATCGAGAAACAGTAAAGAGAAATGCATCACAGCGGCGGTGCATTTTTCGTTGTGACCATTGCATCTACAAAAATCCTTGATGAGGAGTGGACTTCTCAAAGGAACCAAAAGGGAAATGCTGCACATGAGAATATAGGGAAGGTCCAGCACTGTTTTGAGGAAATATCGCCATACACAGTGGTGCCTGTCAAAACCTTCGCAGGCTCTGATTTTTACACACAGCTTATGTGCGTTCCACACAGTAGCAATTACAAATAGAGCTAACAAGAAGCAAGGGATATCCAGAAGTCCTTCGAAAGCAAGGAACATGGCCCCACTGTGCCAGTTATCGTTTGCAAGAGAAGTCCTCAATTTTTTGTAGTGCCAGGGGAAAAGGAAACAGAGAAGGACAAAAGGAACATAAGGAGCATCACTGCACCATGCTACAAGTTCATCACAAACCACAGTATGCCAAGAATTCGTTCTATAATTTCTACGAAGAGAGGGAACTCTCCACAGTGTGAGAAGAATTAAGATAATACCAGCGGCGCAAAAGACATCTAACACCCCAAGCCGGAGTTGGTGAACAACAAACTCTCTTTTCTGTTGTAAGAAATCTCTTGTTGGCTTGGTCTTATCACCTTGTGCTGAAATCATGTTCTGGACCAAACTCGGAATACGCCAAGGAGAAATGATAAGGGTACAGATGAATGGGATCAGGTAAGGTAAATCCTCAACAAAGAATCCCAACTGAGATAAAACGGCATGATGACAATGTGAAAAAGATAGCACTGCTTCAGAGAAGAACACAGATTTGAAAGTGGGTACACTTCTCCAAGAACAGAGGAGCATTATGAATAAAACTCCACAAAGCCAATCTTCCATCAAGAGACCTCCATGTTTGCAGCAGAGGGAGAAGTGTGTCCAACAATCCCAGTACTCAGTGTTCTCCTTCAGTTCCTTCACCAACAAGTAACCTCTCCACGGGCCAACCGAAGCAAGTGGCGCCCACACAGCAACAAGTGTAGCAGTGCACATCAAGATCCCCAGGAGAGAAAAGATGTCACTATAGTACTTCAGGAAGTTCTCTGTTGAAAGTGGTACTGGTGATTGCAGTTCCTCATAGAGTGACTTCAATATACCCCACGCCGGTTTTGTGCACCACAGGGATATAAGCAATAAAAACAGAGCGGGAATAGCAATGACGTCAAGAGGTATCAGCACAACATTTGTGAAAACAACATTTTTTCTTGATTCGAGAGTGTTTGTTCTCTTCACCTGGAATAAGAACAGAGGTGCTCGAATTAGAGTAATGCAGATCACAAAGGAGCCCATGATGTAGGGAAAATCTTTGACTGTCGATTTGAAGCAGGAAAAGCATGCTTTGTGACGATTTTGTTCTGGTGTAGGATGAAGAAGTTGATGTTTTAGTGTGGAGGCATTCCAGACAAGCAGGAAAACAACAACCGCACAAAGGACTGCAGGCACATCAAGGACTAAATCAATAAAGAACTCCCGGCATATGCTTCTTTTCTCGTTCAAACTGCTTGGTCTCCATAATTTTGGTAAAAACCAGGGTGCCCTCCATGAACATGACAGCAGCAGCACGGCAATGAAGTAAGGGCTATCATACAAGCACTCCATAAAAGGAGGAAAAACAGCTCTGTGCAAGCCAAATCCCAGCTTGTCATCACACTGCTGAAGGTTCCTCTGCATTGTGGGCCAGTGCCACCTGCTTAAAAAAACGAAGGCTGAAGCAACTAGAACTGGCACATCACAGAACAGACACTTCATCTGCTGTGCAACAAGTACCCTCCAAATTGAATCCTCATGTGATTCCTGCCTTCGAAGTTTGAAAAGAAGTGGCGGTAGTCTGTACAGCGTAAGGGTGACAGTAATGAACATTACTATGTAGGGCAGGTCTTTAAGCCACTCTATGAAGTGAACTAGTGCTATATCTCTGCGAAGATCAGGTGTGGCAGCCACGAGAGCCAACAAAGTCTTTTTTGCGTGCCAGATTGTGAAAATTATAGGAATAAGCAGCAAAAAGAAAGGTAAGTCTCGTATCACTTCCAGAGCTTGTTTGACAAGCACAACGCCAAGTTGGGCTTCTCCTCGGGATTTCAATTTGGTGCGCGTGTCACTTATCCTCCAGATTGTAACACCAATTAGGAAAATGGACAACAAAGAAGCTGTATCCAGTAACACGAGGTTGATGAACTGCTCCCAAATGTCATAACGGCATACATTTGGATATTTCCGGTATAGTATATACCTGTTTAGTGTCTTTTAGAGGGAAAAAAATTGGAGGGAAAAAAGAGAGATTACTACATTCGCCAGGGAGCTGCAAGCATTACAATAAGCATGCAAACAAAGGGCAAGTCACATAACCACTGATAAAATGCCCATGCAGCCACTCTCCGGCGCTTTTCTAAATCCGTGTTGTACAACTCCCTGATGACTGAGGGAGCACGCCAAAGTGACAAAAGGACGGGAATCAACAATGCAAATAAGGGGGCGTCAATCAAGCATCCATATGTCTGTTGGAAAATGACATGCACTGGTCCCTTCACATCCTCATAGGCGACATAGAGCAATGCCATTAAATGATCTCTCTTTTTTTGATTCGTCCCTTCTTTCGCCTTCAGAGTTTTTTTCGCTCTTAGATCAGCATGCCTTTTTCGTTGGTTTGCAGCAGTAATTTTCATTGCTCTGTAGGTTGCTGGTATCCTCCACACTGTCACAGCAATAACAAGAAGGAGAGGGGTGCATAAGAGGATTGCAACAGAGACAGCCTAAACGGAGGTACTTGTTTAGCCTATCAAGGAAAAAAAGTCAACAACCATCTGAACATGCACATAAAGGCGGTAGGGGCGAGGATCACCTCGAGAAATAAAACTGATAATATTTTTTGCTCTCAATATAGTCACCAATACTGCCACAGTACTAAGGAAGGCAAGGAAATCCAACTGTGCCTCAACTAAAGACATGCAATTAAATGGCATTTTGGAGTAAAGCAAGGACACACTGATGCTCTTCAAGAGTAGCTTGGTTGCAGGTGGAGAAATCCACCTTTTGGATACATGTCTGCCTCTAAGGACAAGAAGGATAATCGCAATTAGGGAGGACAATACGGCAATCCAGCACGCCATTTTTCCTTCTCGAATAGAGATAGAATATGCAGCCCATAAAATTACCGCCTTGAGTTCTTATATAAGTAAATATACAATGAAGGGGGAAGAACAAACTAAACAAAACGTACAGGTTGGAGCAAAAGAAACAATGGGAGAAGAATACTGGCAATCCATCTTGGGAACCTATCTCATAAATCAGATTTATATGTGATTGTGCAGATGTGACCCACCACCAAATCGCGTAAGATTTTCTGTCTCCATTCTTGCCACTAACACATCCAAACGTAAGTTCCCCAAAAACAGTATGAAAAACACATAAACCAT
>JAHLWZ010000452.1:43302-74676 GCA_020536535.1 Pelomyxa schiedti | reverse complement strand
GAAGTACTCGAACGTAGCATGCCAGGAGAAGCAGGGTTATGCGATAGCAATGTGCCGATGCGAAGAGAATCGCCGATGATGTCGATTTGGTGAACGAAGAGCACTAGCCTTTTATTTGAAAAATCAAATCAGCTGATTCTTTGGAAAATGTTTCCTTGGTATCCAACAAAGGGGATTCCAAAAGGGTTTAAACCTGGTTTGAATCCGTTTTGAAACGCTTATGAATGCGATTCCGAAAGCGTTTTAAACCGTTTAAACAGTGTCATAGGTGCGGGGGTCCGTTGTGTGACTGTTTCATTTGACGACTCTTGAATCGTCAAAGAGACCAGGTGTTTACTGACTCGATTAGTTTGGGGTTGATGCGGGAAGAATTGTACATTCCGCAAAAGGATTTATTGCAATAAAACCTAATCGTTCGACAGCACCGAACATCCAATCACCAATTAATTTAGAGGGACACACACGCCATGGGGTGTGTGGTGAACAAATACCCAACACCAGACAGCCACGTTGTGAGTCGCAGAAGCAGCCCGAGGTCGTCACCTGTAAGGTGTTGATAAGTTTTGCCCCCACCCTTTTTTTTTGGAATATTAATCTTCCATGTTAGAAGTGACGCGACCAAGGAAGGCACTGTAAGGTTGCTTTTTCCTTTTTTTTTTTTTTTCCCTATGCTTAGAATCTCCAAATTTCAGAATGTGTCCTCATAACCGAGTGAGATCCGATTGTACTCTTTGTGGGCAGTCAAATTTGAGTCAAGAAGGTTATTTCTTCACACTACTTGTTGTATAATTTCAGGAACAATTTAATCTCATATCTTTCTCTTCTTTGTAGATGCTAGAAACTACTTGAGAGAAGTGGGATTCCCTGACTTGAGAGTTCAAGACTATATAAGTCAGAAGTGGAATACTCAATCCCAAAGGCCAGGCATTAAACTGGAAGATTTGGTTGGCGAAATGCTCGCTTATATGAGAAGAGAAGAGGGAATGCTACTCGGGGAGTCTATTGATTACATAGATTTCAGTAATGCAGCGACAGCAGGAGACTATGGAGAAATTGCTTATTACTCCCAAACCGAAGGAGAAGCTGACCCAGTCAGGAACAGTTATTCTGATAGTATATTTGATATTCCAAGTTCAACAAACACCGCCTCACACCCACTACCTCAAAATGCAAACAGGTAAGACATCTCAACAAGTCTAGAATACTTAAATTCCTCCAGTATTCCCGACAATAGACTGCCAGAATCCAACAATGCCAATACCAGCACGACACCAAATTCCCCTGAATCACCTATTGCCATGCACCCACAACCCCGGAATGACACCGTATCCCCCAATCAACTACCACCCCCACCTGCCCTCGAACCACCCAATAATACCACCGCCAACAACAGCAACAACCACGCTCGCATCCTCAGTGATGAACTCAATAGACCATCCACAGCCCCACAAGCCGCCGAGCAGAGTTATAGTAACTCATTCAGTGATCTCAGCGCCGATTGTACCGGGACACCCCCCTTGGCTTCCACCACCCCAGTCTCCCTCACAAGCAGCATTGGCAGTTCGAAGTCAATTAAGATATTCCACAGCAGAAGACTTCATGTAGCCAACAGAGGCAGAGCCTCACAGGGACATCACAGTGCAGATAGATGTGTGGTGTGCTACTTGGCAACAGTAAACAGGTGGTTTGCTACTCCCTCCATTCCTTATTTTTGCAGCACCCACATTGTCACTTTTTTGCCTCACACTCATTTAGTGCATTTGCCCCATGTGGTCATATGGGATTGTGTTGCTCATGTGCCAAGGCTATCATGTCCAAAACTTCCAAGTGCCCATTCTGTAGGGAGACCATTTCTTCTGTTGTACAAATCTTCAAGATGTAGTTAGTAATTTAGTAAATACAACTAGTAGCTAGTTCGACTCAGTTCTTCTAATTGATAAAAGGGGAAAAAAAACCAACCAGATCGATCAAATTCGTAATTTAGGATTCCCGCCCACACCACCAACATCAAACACCATCAAATGAGCGGCAGGAGGAGCACAGGTCGCGGAGGCACTCGAGGCAGCGTGCTGGCTTCGTCTTCTTCGTCCTCCTCGGGCTCTGAGTCCGAGTCCTCGTCGTCAGAGGAGGAGTACGACCCAAACCAGGGGCGGGGGGGAAGCAGGCAGCACCAGGGGGAGGGGGGAGCGGGACCACCCAGGGAGCCCGGGGGCGGCGGGCACAGGGGCGAGGGGGAGGCAGGGGGCGCGGCGGAGGCAGAGGCAGAAGGAGGAGGGGGAGGGGGAGGGGGAGGAGGGGAGGACGGGGGCGCAGCGGAAAACGACAACGAAGTCGGGGGAGGCGGCGTCGGCGGTGCTGTGCTTGGATGCAACAGCCATGCTGAGTGTGGTGCGCTGTTTGTTGCATGTGATTGTGTTTGGTTTTTTTTTTTGTTTTTTGTTTTTTTTTACCATATTTTTAAAAAAAAAATGTCTGTGGTGTGTTGATTCATACCAAGGTATTTTGGAGAAATTGGAACTCGAGAATTTTATGTGCCATGAGCGTTTAGAGCTTGCTTTTGGACCACATGTGAACTTTGTGGTTGGAGTCAATGGAAGTGTGTAACATACAATATCGTATTGTGCGTTGTTACTCCCCTCAGGTGGGAAAAGTGCTCTGCTAATTGCCATAAGCTTGTGCCTTGGGGCCAAGGCAACATTCTCCCAAAGAGGGACTGCTCTTAAGACCTTTATTAAGTCTGGTGCCAGGTATCGTTTGGAAACTTTTTTCCTTTTCTTATTTTCTTTGAAGCTCTGCTACAGTGCGTGTCAAAATTCGCAACAGAGGGGCTGAAGCCTTTAAACCTGATGTCTTTGGTAAATCAATCTTCATTGAAAGGAAGTGGACAATAGATGGTCCTACCACATACAAGTTGAAAGAGGCATCTGGTATTGTACTTTGTTCTCTAACTCGATTAAGTAAATACCAATAGGGAAGAGAATTGTGGGATCAACTCTCAATGAAGTTGTTGAAGTGCTTGAGTACTTTAGCATCCAAGTCAGCAATCCTTGTGTCATTCTCATGCAAGATACTGCAAGACAATTTCTCACAGACTTTGATCCAAAAAAGTTGTATCAGGTAATTTGAAATTCGTTCCATGCCAAAAAATTTTAAATCATGTTCACAGTTCTTTTTAATGGCAACCCAATTAGAGAAAATAAAAGAGGACTACAATTCTGTGTGCTGCCATCCCCTTTGTTATTTCCTTAAAGCGAAATAGATAGCACAGCATAGCACAGAAATTGAGTCAAAGTTAGCAACAAAAAAAAAGGTTTGCTTCCCTTGCAACACAAACACTACTAATTAGTTTTAAGCTGCTTCCAATGATGCGAACTAAAGTCGAGGAGCTTAAAAAAGATTATGAATACTTAAAAGAACTCAAGTGAGATTCTCCAACAAATTGCTATGGGTAACTTTTTCCAAGAAACCAAGAATCACACTTGAAGGAACTGAAAAACGAGCTTGCCTGGGCGTTTGTTGTGGAAAAGAAACAAGTACATTACAAAGAGTTTCTTTACTACTGAGTCCTTTATAGCTTGTACTGAAAGCGGAAGGTGACTTAAAAGCTGTCAAAGAAGGCATTGTTAAGATGCAGGAGCATGCAAATAAACTTCAAGTCTTTTTCTTTTTTTTCTCCCTGATATTTTACTTCAATTCAGGAGAAAGCAAACAAGTGTAATGATGACGTTACTGAAAAGAGCAAAGAACTCAATGAGATCACCAAGCAGCTTGCATTAGATACAAAGGAACTCCAAAACAATGAACAAAAATTAGCCTCTCTGAAACGTGCAAGTGCCGCTATTAATGTTGTAAGTCGTTTTCGACACGCCTGTCTCATTAGTCCAAGAGTAAGGCTCGTGATCTTCAAAAACGAATTGAACACTTGAGAAAACGGAGAGAAAATGTTGAACACCACATAATGGAAGTTAAGCAACATTCTGCACAAGATATCAGGCATGTCTTCTTTCCACTTCATGACCTGTGACATCCCCCTAGTTCAGAGAAAGAAGCCCGACAGGGGTTGATCACTAAAAAGCAAGACCAAATAGAGGAGTTGAAAAAAAAGAAAGCAACTATTGAAACGGAAGTGGCTCAGATTCAGCATGAAATAGAAGAAGCCAAAAGACAATTAGATACAACTGCGACAAGTGAACACGAGATAGATACAAGATGTAATAAAACGGCCTCTAATATCAAGGTAAACCCAAGTAGAGAGGCATGAAACCAATAACACCTCTGTAGAATTATGAAAACCAGAAGTCTGACCGAATCAGAGTTTTTGGTGAACGTGTCCCTGAAATCCTTAAATTGATAGCTGCAAATAGAAAGATGTTTCAGCATGAAGTTCTTGGACCAATTGGTAAATTCCCCCAAAGTCCCTCACTCTCCTCTCCTTTCCCTTCCTTTTTGATATGTAAAAAAAGGCAACCATATGCAACTCACTGATGATAAATGGGCCACGGCAATAGAAGCGGCTATTGGAGACGCCCTGTCTGCCTTTGTTGTTGGTAATTCTTGTCTTTATAAACTGTTTATATTGAATCCCTCACAAGGGAGCAGTGCTGACTTCCTGGCTCTGAAACAACTCCTCCAGCATCACAATATGTATTCTTCTAGCTCTTTGGATACCAAATAACTTCTTTTTGAAGATCATGTCCAGTTATTTTTACACAGGTATAATTTTTTTGTAGGAAATATTTCTAACGGATTTAGACCTATCAATCTTATCCCTATACCATGAGACCAGACCACCTTCCACCTCCTTCTTTACTTACCATCAACAATGCCATACAAACAAATGTTTCGTCATACTCCTCTCTTATCCCTTAATAAAATTCATTACATAGAATCCTAATGTGAAGAACCTACTCGTGGATCAAAAAAGGATTGAGTCAATGGTACTTTGTGAAGACCGCGATTCTGCGGATCGTTTTTTGGACCAGTACAACACAATAACGGATATGTATGCTTCTTCTACTTTTTTCAGTCTATTAACCCCTCCAGATATCTTCCATCTGGCTCTCGTATGTTTTTAAGGTAAAAAACCCAAAGTACAAAAAAAAAACATGTTCACTCTGTGACAGGAATGGAAGTCGCGCGTATGTTGCAAATAAAAAACGGAACCGCCAAATTTTTGGGATTAACATTGATGAACGTATTAGGTTGCACATAGAACCCCCCTTTGCACTAGTACTTATTGAAACATTAGGGAATGTCAAGAGCAGTTACAATTACTAAGGCAGCAGAAAGCTCAAATTGCTCCAGAGAAAGCAAAACAAACCGAGCACATAAAGAATTTAAGTGCTGCCGCTGGACAAAGAAGAGCCAGGATAAACCCACTAGTACAACAGATTGCCACACTTGAAGAAGAGATAAAAGAGCTCATGAGCGTGCGAGAGGAAAAACAAGCAGACGTTGGTGAACTGGAGGAGAACGTCGCGGTACCTCGTATTATTGCAATCAATTGCCTTGCCTCTAATTTTTGTTAACTAGAATCTTACAAGGGAAATCACAGAAAAAGAGAACGAACTTTCGCAAGTCGAGCAATCACATAAGCAAACTGTGCCTGAGCAACAACCTCTGGAACTGGAAAAAAACAAATTGCAATATGCAGTTGCACAGTTGAGTGAGAAGAATACCGAGTGTGAGGTTGTTGCTTGAATTGTCAGCCCGTTCTCACCTTTTCCCCCCTCCCCTCAAAGACGGTTGTCAAACGGTTAATGGTGGCCGCTGAAAAGATTTCTAATAACCTGTTGACCATAGAGAAAGAAAAAGGTGTAATGAATCAGCAAGTCAGTGCTGCCGAAGATGCACTCACTAAAACGCAGCAAGAATATGAGGTTCTACCCAATAATTACTTGCGGTGTCTTAATGTCTACTGAAGACCACTCGGGCACAAGCTTTCCAGTTGTCACCAGTGGAGCAAACACCTGAAAAAACTCCAAGGCAACTTAACACCGAAATTGGCAACCTTGCTAAGAGCATAGAACGGGAGAAAGCTGGGTGAGAAGCAATATCCCTTTTCCTCTGAGATAACCATCGTCATAGGAGAAAAAATATTGACGAAGCCCGTAAACAATTTACTGAAGCAAATACTCGATGGAAAGAAACTGAAAGGATGTGTGCAACCCTGCAGACACTCTCAGACAAAGTGAAGCAACAACTTGCTGAGAGACAAAAGAAGTGGGACAAAATGCTGCGGAGCATTGCCCGCAGAACAAGTGTCTTCTTTTCGTCATTTTTGTCACAGAAGGGTTATTCCGGAAGGCTGGTATTTGACCACAGAGCTTCAACTCTGTCAATTGTGGTAAATACCCACAACTAAAAGCAACCAATAACAAACAATACTCAAAGGCACAAGTGAATTCTCTCAATACTGGCAGAGCAGTAACCGATACAAAGAGTTTATCTGTATACAACTACTTTATGTAATGTCTTTCTGAGTCCCAAAAAAAAGGGTGGAGAAAGAGCATTCAGTACAACAGCGTTGCTCCTGGCTCTATGGGAAGCGATGGAGTGCCCTTTGCGTGCCATGGACGAGTTTGATGTCTTCATGGTCTCCTTCTTTAGTCTTTTGTCATTTCCAAACTCCTTGATAGGATGCAGTGAATCGCGAAATTGCCGTTCACACATTGATCAAGTCTACTAGTTTTCACAAGAACAGGCAGTTTTTCTTGTTCACTCCGAACACATTGCCGACTGATATCCGAACATCTGAAGACCTCCGCATTTTCAAGCTTTCCCCACCCAAGAAAGGCCAATGTGAGTTACTCCGGTTATTCTCCCTGAATGCTAACATGCTCCAAGGTACCCTCAATTTTCAGCCGGCTGCAGATACTTGATGCCTCAAAAACACTCCACTTTGTCCTCCCCTACTGTCACACGTGTATGTTTAATGGTTCATATGGTCCCTTGTCATTTCACCCACACCTCATTGTCAGTGTTAATTTAACACTTGTCCACTGCATGATGATCAGGATAATCCTTCCTGGAATCAACACTTTTTCTCTTTACTTTTTTTGTTTAATTTTTTTCCCGCCTATCAGTTGTTTGGGCAATGACCAAAATTCCCGGTTTTTCCGGGAACTAAAAAAAAAGGAACAAAGGGCGTACCCCTGCACTTTTCGGTCGTCAAAAAAACCTAAACAAAAATAAAAAAAAGAGGCAGATGGACGCGGAGGCATTGCAACAGGAGATCGCTCACTTACGGTCGGAGCTTCAAAAAAAAGAAGCCGAATCAAAAGCACTCATAAAACCACTTGCCGCTCCCGGTACGGTTTTTTTTTTTTTTTTTTTTTTCCCTCCCTCGTGCTGTGTTTCGCGTGGCGTTTTTCGGGGTGAATTGAGTCTTACTTTTGTGTCCTTTTTTTTTTAAGAGCGATACACATGGGTCATCAACACTGAAAACAATAACTTATGCTTGATGCTAAACCATAACATGCAATTGGGGCCTGATGTACAAACACACAGCATCGCCCTTGTACAAAACAGGCTCCGTGAAATCCCCGTCTACTCACGGGTACTTATTATTGCCGCAAATCCTCCTTCCACTCAATTCTCTTGTTGATGGTGTGTGCAGGTGAAAGAAGTTCCAGGGAACCCTGATCTCCCCTGGGAGATTACCAAAATGGTAGTTTCCATCCATCTTGAACGTGTTCTTCCGCCTGATCCATCACGTATGGCCGAGGTCGCACCGGTCATCGAAGCCCTCGTTAAATCTCCAGAAAAGCCTCAAATGGTATATTGTTTCCTACCTTGTTAATATTTACCAACATGATTAAAAGATGGACGCCCTCAAACATCTGGAAGACTTGGGGAAAACCGGACCCAACGGTTTACACAAATCCTTACTTCCTCTTTTAGAGACAATTTGTGCTCCAAACGATCCGGATGTCAAGCGTCTTGCTCAAGACGTTTTGAGAAACTTAGTAGACGATTTTATGCCTATTGATGAATTCCTGAAAATTATGGATGGCCCAGATAAAGAAGAAGCAGTAGCTGCTAAAAAAGTGTTGGAGGGTCAGTTGGAGTGTCTAGATAAATTGGGCTCTCCTGAGAGTAGGCTGATCCGACTTCTTGATAACTTGAAAAAGGACCTGCCAGAAAGTGCTCCTCTGCCAGAGACCAAGAATGTATGTATATGAAGTTCATGTCAGGTTTGTTGACCAATCTCACTAGGCAGCTGCTGAAGCTATCAAGGCTTTAGAGAAAGACTTGACAAAAGAAAATGAAACACTTGAGTATCCCAAAATGTATGCCTTCGTCCTTTCCTCCTCTTCATCTCACTGTCCACAGCCCCGATCATGTATGGAGACCAAGAACACCACGTAAACTTCCTTCACCTCGTCCAGCCTCCCCAAAAATCAACCCTGCGGATCTTGCCAAGGAAATTGCCGCTAAAGCCGTTGATGATGCTCGAGAGGCCGTATCATGTGCTGATGCCGCCGTTGAGGATTGCAAGTTAGCAGATAAGATAACAACAGACCCTGACAAGAAGAAGGGTTTGAGAGACAAGAAGAAGCAAGCCTACGAAGCACAGAAAAATGCAGACCTGGCTTTGAAGCAAGCCGTTGAGGTGGAGGATGATTTGCTTGAAGCTTTGGACAATGATGTAGTTGACCCCACAGTACTGGACGAGAAGCTTGAAGCTTGTCGTGAAGCGGCAAAAACTGCAGGAAAAGCTGCCGAAATGGGCAACCAGGCAGAAGAGCAATGCGCGGCGGCGCTAGTTGATGGTGTAAGTGATGCCGATGAAGAAGACCTCAAACCAAAAGCTCTTGCTGCCGCCAAACTTGCTCAACATGATGCCAAGAAAGCCGGCAAACATGCCAAAGAGGCCAAGAAGTATTGTGACAAGGCGAGGGAAGTTCTTCCAAAAATACCGGACTCCGATCTGGCTCCCGAGAAGAAAGAAGAAATTGAAAAGAAAGCTGACAGGGAAGAACAGCATGCTGATAGTGCTTTGAAAGAGGCAAAGAAAGCAAACAAAGTTGCCAAACAAGTACCAATTGACTGTGAGACCCCCGAACTGGTAAAACCCGCCTACCTTGCTGCAATTCCCGCCCAGCAGAAAGCTAAAAAAGCCAAAGACAAGGCGGAACATGCCCACAAAAAAGCCAAGAAATTAGTCAGGGATCTCATGGACCATGTACCTCCCGAGACTGTTCCAGTTGGAGATCTGGCAGAAGATGCAAAAAAAATGGCTGAGGAGGCCAAAGAAAGAGCGGATATAGTTGATAAGAGGGCTGAGAAGGCGGCAATGATTGCTGAAAAAGCTCCCGTCGAACAGAAACCGCAAGCTGAAGAAGTCAAAGAAAAAGCCCACCGAGCCGAAATTGCAGCCAAAGAAGCCGATAAGGCGGCACTTGAAGCCCTAGAGCAAATAAAAGACTTGGAAAAAGCTGTGGAGCATTTGCAAGAGCACCCTGAAGACGAACCTAAAGTTTTAGAGATGGCAAAAGCTGCACGTGAACTTGCTAAGCAGGCTGACAAACTTGCTGAAGTTGCAGAGAAATTGGCTGAGGATCTAGACATGGCAATGCATAGCGCCGTGGCTCCGCCCGAGCTTGCAGATGCGGACTTGGGAGTTGAGCCTGGTGCTCCACTTGGTTTCGAGCTTCCCCCTTATGCCGAAGAAGGCTTAGAGGATATTAAACTCGATTTACCAAAGGAAAAGAACCCGTTCTTGGAGCCTCTGTTGGAAGCCATGAAAAAAGAACAAGAAAAGGAGAAAGATTTAGATGAAGCTGCCAAAAAGCTTGATGATAAGGCTGACAAGTTGCTGGATAGTAAGGTTGCCTCACGTTTTGCTTGTGAACAACTTCTAAAATTCCATTGTAGAAAAAAGAAGACGAAGAAAAGAAGAATGCTGCCTTCCTCGACGATGAATCTCATCTTCACCCGTCTCCCGAAAGTGCGTTGCGTGCCCAAAAAGCGGAAGAAGATGCCCGAAAGGCGGAAGATGATACCCTGCAAGCCAAGTTGGATGTTGGAGAGCACAAAGCAAAGGCTTTGGAAGATAAGAAGGATGCTGATGTTGCCCGCGCTGCTGTTGAAGATCTCAAAATTCAAGCAGATGAATGGGACAAAGCACACGAACCCAACCCTGAGGATAGGAAACCTACAGATGAACTGGGTCCGGTCGTTCACGAGGAAGCCAAGACGGCAGACAAAGACCTCCAAGATGCACTTGACAAGCTCGACAAAGTTAACGCCTTCGAACCGTACGTACCAAAGCCTGTCCCAGAGGTTGCTGCTGTTGATGAGTTGGTCAAGGAGTTGGAGAAGAAGCTTGCCGAGGCAGTAAAGAATGCAGAAGAAGCCCAGGGTATGGTAAAGGATGCAGAAGACGCAAAAGAGAAGGCACACGACAAGGCTGACAAATTAGCCGAGGAAGCTAAGTTACACCCAACACCGGAAAACGTTGCAGCCGCCGAACAGGCAGCAATAGACGCCGACGATGCCGATGAAGAAGCTTTGCTAGCCAAAATTAAGGCTGGTGAAGCCCGCGGTACTGCAGATGACATTCTCAATGCCCTCGAGTTGGAACGAGCCAAGCAATGCGAGCTTCGAATTAAACACAAGGACGATCTTTACCCAGACGCGGAAGAGCCGTCTCCCGATGATATAAAAGAGTACAATGACGTTAAAACTGAGACAGAAGGAAAGGAAGACCATGCTGATAAAGACCATGGTAAATCAATGGAGGAACTCAAGAAGGCACATGACTATGAGCCACATATCCCATCCAAAGCAGAAGTCGCCAAGCAGTTTGCTGATAAAGCACTCCCGATAGCTGTCGAAGCCGACAGCATTGCCCAAGACGCAGTTAATACTGCCAAGAATGTAGGTGCAGTAAATCCCGACACTCCTCCAGTAGGATACGACCCTGCTTTCAATAAAGCTCTCATTGCAAAGGGTGATGCGCATGACGCTATACATGATGCTAAAGAAGTAGATGACAAAGCGTTGGAGGCTCTTGAACAGCCTCTCACTCCTGAGGAGGAAGACAAGTTATTAGATGATGCCAAACAAGCTCTAAAGAAAGCCAAGAAAGCCCTGGAGGATGCTAAGGATGCGCTGGACGACAGCAAAAAACTTGAACCCGTTCCATCCCCTGTGGATCCGTCAGATATTATTCCAAAGATAAAGAAAGCCACAAAGCAAGCCCATGATATTGCTAATGTAGCACGCGAGAAGAAGCCGCAGACAGAAGAAATTGCACAGCAGGCAGAAGAAATCGTACACCCACTGGAAATAGCCCCACTTATCAAGGACGATATCCTGCATAAAGCAGAAGATGCCAAGAAGGAAGCTGATAAAGCAGATGATCATGCAAAGCACGCCGATAAACTGGCGGATGAAGCCGAAGAAGCCCTTAAGGAAGAAGAACCAGATAAGGATAAACTTCTCCCTGCACTTGAGAAAGCTCTTGATGCTCTTGCCGAAGCAAAGAAAGCTGACAAGGATGCTGAAAAGGCCAAGAAGAAGGCAAAAGAAGCACTACATGAAGCGAACGACGTACACAAACCCGAAGATCACCCGGAACACGCCGAGCACCCAGAACACCCAGAAGATGCAGAGCACGCCAAACACCCCGAGCATATTGATCCCCAGAAGGTTGTTGATGACGCGAAAAAGCTGGCTGACGATTTGGAAGATCATGCCAAGAAGGGTGAGCCAGACGTTGAAAAAGCACGCACCTTTGTCCTTCCCCCTGAAGTTGCACCCGAAGTCGGAAAGGATCTTGTTGATCATGCCAATGAGGCCGACAAGCTTGCCCATGACGTTGCTCACATCGCAGATGATCTGAAGCACAGAGCGGATGAAATTCAACCTGTGCTCGATGAGGCGAAAGAGCACCCAGAAGATGCGGCTCTTCAAAAGAAGGCTGAAGACCTGGCAAAGGAGCTTGATAAACTTGCTAAAGACGCCGACAAAGTTGGTGACAAGGCGGATTCTGCAGCACAAGACTTGGATACGGATCTCGATAACCTTCTTCCCATCTTTACGCCTGAAGACTTCCCACCAGAACCCAGAGCCGAACTGGAGACACCTCTCCAGGAATCCCACGAGGAGGTTCACGAACACCCAGCAGATGATACTTTCCCCTGTCCTTTCTGTACGAATGCCAAGTGGAACTGGCCAGAAATTTTCCGCGAGGGATTCGGAATCTCAGACGAGCAGATGGAGAAAATGACAGAAGAAGGTTAGCCTCTCACTGTCCCCCAAATTAAATGACCGGTTTACAGAACGATGTGATAAGAAGTTGGAAGCTCTCCGAAAAGCAATAACCAAACTACAAGAGGTCGCTGGATTGCTAGAGAATCAAAAATTGACGTTCCAGTAATTTCCACAACCCGTTTTTTTATATGATTCTAACCTTACTGTAGAGGCACACCCTAAACCAGCGGAAATGTAACGTTTGTTCTCCCACGGCGATAGGAGGTCAATGCAAAGTCCTTGCATTGCACCACTCATCACTCTTGGGTGTAAAAAAGAAAAATAAAACTCGGTTTAACCAAAGACGAATCAAACGGGCTTAGCCTTCCGTTTTTTACCATAAACACCACAGCAATAAACACAAATATAAACGACAGTACAGTAAGAACCACAAACACATAGCAGCACCACCTGAGGTGCTTCTTGTGTGCGACACAAGAACCGCATAGTGTTCGCCTTCTGTCCTTTCTCCTATCATGAATTGCACAAACTATACACAGTAATTTTCCACACCGATCACACTAGGCACTAGGGGTTAGACTCATCACGAAGAAAGAAGAAACAAAAAGAAAGAAGAGCGTGCCAACCTCGTAGGATGCTGTGAGTGCGTTGCAGATGGAACATTCGAGAACGAGACGGCGCCCGTTCTTTCCATCGAGGAGCGATGTTCGCTCCAGAATTTCAGACAAGGGCAGGTCCGCCGACGAGGACGGCGTGTAGCTCATAATCGACGAGGAGCTCGACGCCGCGGAGACTGAGGGGTCCCCCACGGTCGCTGCAGCTACAGCCGCCGACGACTTACATTCCGATTCTAGATCCGGAACGGGTATTCGCTCGAGGTAGCTCTCGGACTCGCCGTCGCAGGACAAGGGCGAGGGGACGAGGGGCGGCAAGGTGTATTCGAGCTCCACCGAGCCACCTTGTTCTCGGTAGGCGTTGCTTTCGCCCCCCGAGCGTTGTTGCCTGGGGCTCGTGGCCATAGATTTAATTAAATGTGCATGTTCCTGTAACCAATCAAAGAGTCAAAGGAATTCAAATGAGCGAAGACGAAGCGGCGAGGCAAAGGAAAAGAGCTGTGTTGCTCGCCAAGGCAGACAAACTGGCCAAGACGTCCCCTCGTGCAGCGGCCGAGCTGTATCGCCAAGCAGCCGCCCTCGAGTCCTCGTCCTCTTCCTCTTCCTCTTCCACGTGTTCCACAGCGGCCTCCGTTGCCTCCCCTTCAGACTCGTGCGCGGCGGCGCCGGCGGAGCCCGAGGGGGAGGAGGAGGGGCCCACGACCACGGCCGGGGCCTGCGACGCCGTGACCTCGCTGTGCCAGCTGCTGGCGCAGACGCAGGCGTGCGGGGTGGAGGGCTTCTGCCAGTCCCACGCGGACATGTTCGCGGTCATCGGCGCCTCGGCCTCGCTGCTGGCCCGCGCCTGCCGCTCCTGCGGCGGCGGCCGCTCTTCCGGCGGCGACGTCGAGGACGCGGTGGAGGAGGCCCCGCCGTCCGCGGGGGGGTGTTGCGGCGAGGAGGAGTTTGTTCGGTGCAGGGAGTCTCTGCTGCTGCTTATAAAGATGTGCTCTGCTTTGTGTGAAACGGTTGTGATCCACTCCCTCTCGCGTGCCAATCTTGTATTCTCGAGTAGTTAATTATAGACTGATGGAGTGGTTGAATATCACCTCGCGCTAAGCACGTAACGAACTAATTTTCAAGGTTCCTGTGATTGCTTGTATGGGATTGTGCCGGAATGGTTGCGTGGGGTGGCTGCTGGATGGGTTGACATTTGCCTCATCGGAGAGCGATGAAGAACTACTTCTGGGGTGTTCTGGTCTGTTATCTCAGCTGTGCGGCATCTGCACAACCAATTCGAGCTTGCCGGCTTCTCTACTGGCCGTTGACACCGATTTGGCATTGATGCTGTGTGGTGTTGCATCCATGCGATGCGCAGACGGTGGAGTAGACGACCCTGTGGCATCATCCCTGATTGTGTGCCTCGCTGCCGCTCATGGCCTATGTGAGAAGAATGCAACCGCAACAAGCACTTCCAATGGCACTGAGGAAGAACTGGACTTGGTGGGCAGTGGGAATGCGGTGCTCGACTGCTTGTTTATGAATGAACAAGCGCGGGAATTGGGGAACCCCATGATTTGCCTTCTAAATAGGGCTGTGGATCAGAGTGTGATGTCTCTGATTTCTGCAATTCTTGAGAGGAGCAATATTGGTGGTGACGTTGGGAATCCTTTCTTTTACCAGAATGACCTGGACGTTCTCTATGATATAGTCCTGAGGGAGGTATGGACTTTTTTCCCCCTCACTCCCACAACCAGCGTTTTATCTTAGTAGGGTTTCTCTTTTCTTCCTTTTTTTTTTCTTTTCTTTTCACAACAACAAGATTGAAAATAGGACAGAGGACGAAGATGATTTTAGATGCACTTTGCTTGAGGCACTATCAAATTTGATGGATAATCCCTCATGGAAACAAAACTCTTCCACGTCAACCAGAGAGCGCTCTCGCGATCTCTTAACTGCAATTGCGGACGGCAATCCCGAGCTAAAGGCAACCTTGAGAGCCACAACCATTCTCTCTACATTCTAATGCAAAGTCCCATTCAGCCAAAACTTTTGGTCTCTCCAACAATTGAAACAGTTCTTTTTCGCATTCTATAGTTTCCCACAAGTCACCAGCTCCTCTATCAGCTGGAATATCTTGCCAGTATCAACAAGAGAGGCTGGGTGGTGCCCGTCCTCAGTCAAAATGAACCTCACCATTCCCGGCGTGCCCGTGGCGGCCCGGGCCCTGATTCTGCCCACGTCGTACCCGGTGGGGTCCCTCCTCCCATAAGTCAGCAGCACCGGCACGCGGGCCGGGAACGGCTCCGCGTCGAGCCTGCCGCAGCCGTAGCTGCACATGATTACGCTGGGCCCCGCCCACGCGCCCGACGCCAGGACCAAGTTGAGATAGGCGCCGCCGCGGCTGCACGACACCAGCACGTCCGGGCGGAACGCCGCGACGGCGGAGCGCAGGGAGGCCATCTCGGGGCACGAGGCGCACGCGGGTATTCGGTCCGGCACGTCGGCGGTCGCGAAGCTGGGGCCGTAGTGGGCTTTGAAGGCAGTGGTTAGGCGCCCGAATCCGGGCCTGATGGCCAGTACCCGCAGGGGGGCCTTGTTGTTGGAGTTTGGTGGTTGTGGTGTTGGGTGTGAGGGCCCGTGGGCACTCATTCACTTGTAATTAACTTTGGAATGTTTTAGTGGTTGGTCTTTGTTTTGCTGTATGTTTTGTTTTGGATAATCGACGTAGATTTGGGAGTGGATTATCATGAGTACCAGCTGGGAGCTGAATGTGGCTTGAACCGGTAGTCAACAAAGATTTCAGAGCCTGTTGGAATAGTCTGCAGGGCTACTACCGCGACACTAGGTACTGGTCGATTGCCTGTAAAAGAATGAGAAGCCAGATTGTGTTTATGCACAAGTGAGTACTTGCAGTGAACAACACATTTGGAATGTAAGGGGATGTGTTGGGGTCGTCAATGGGAATATCGACATCCCAGAAAGTGGCATTTTTTGCGGTTTTACTGTGATTGATATCTGCCCATAAATTCAGAACAAGGAATGTGGGGCGACTTGGTTACAATTGCCTAGTGCTACTGACTCCATATTTCTGCAACGTGGTTTCCTCATAGCATTGTCTCTTGTTTGAAAATTCTTCACTTTTCACAGTATGAATATGCATTTGGTATCAAAGTAAAAACACTGGAAAAAGTTCCTACTTTAAGTGCAGTGGCAGAGGCAGAGCCCTCCTTCATCTTTCCATCGATAACAACACTGTCATACCTGGGCATTGTGAGTCGTTCAGAATTGAGAAAGGAGTCCTTACCGTGTGACAAGGTAATCGTTATCGGTAAAGACCAGGGCATACATGAAAGATTGCTCTTTTGGTCCGTACACAGTACCAGGATACAAAGTTATTACATCACCCCCACGCACAGCGCCGCTGGCCACAAACAACTACGCGGAAGTCAGAACAGAGGAAAACAGCAAGAGGAGATGGCTCCGCCAGATCTACCCCATTTCCTGCGCCAGGGACACCGCTCTGTCTAACTTCTAGCGTGAAATCTCCAGACAAAGGCGACGTAGATTCTGGCCCAGATGACGCCGCACCAAGTAGCACACTACGAACTTTTCCATCTACGTGTCTGTTTACCGCTGCCACAACCTCCTCCTCAGACGCACCCCCAACACTTAATTCCCCGCAAGATCTAGCGATATCCAACGCATCACCGCACTGTTGTCGGGGCCTAATCATCTTTGATCGTCTGGTCTGCCGGCAGTGTTGTTCCCAGAAGGAAAATGAAGGAGCCTCACACAACAGAAAGAGACAAGTGCGATTCAAAACAGCTATTTTATTATCACAACAACGATTAGTGGAGGGGTAGTGATTCTATTCACGGAACGCAGGTTGGGTGGCGTAATCCCCTGCAGCTTTTGACACCTCAGATCTTGTTGTGTTGGGCAAGTCAAAATGGCATAACAAAAAAAAAGGGGGTGGGGCAAGATACATACTTGGCGAAATCTATGGCTTTGAGGGTGCGGGCGTGCGCTGCATGGATCTTAGGCAGTAGTGTTCTTTGTAAGTGCTGGTTGTTTTTCTCGACAGAGGAACAGACCGATCTCGCTTGGGCGATTGTGTTCGCTATTGCGGAATTGGAGAGGCCTGAGCCTAATTGCTGTTGCAATAGCCACTCCTGTTCTTGCTTTATTTGAAGTTCTTCCGCCGCTATTTTGTTCATTTCATGAGTATCCTTTGTAGCATAATACAGCTGCTCTGACCATATTGCCCGGTTGAAGTCACTCAAACAACTGCTACTATGAAGTGTTGTGCGCAGAGGGGGGATGGAAAACTTCACCGTTGGCAATTGGAAAGTG
Organism: Pelomyxa schiedti; assembly: GCA_020536535.1. Lineage (NCBI taxonomy): Eukaryota > Evosea > Pelobiontida > Pelomyxidae > Pelomyxa > Pelomyxa schiedti. Next base: position 57,505 of record JAHLWZ010000452.1, on the reverse strand, counting down.
CAATCATAGGGAGATGGATTCCTGGGGAAATGTGCGGCCCAAAAAATACTATTTTCTATGGATGCAGAGACGCCAGATTTTGTACAATTCACGGCTTGGCACGCCTGTATGGCGCTCTGTATTGTCTTGCTTGCCTCTCTCAAGGTATTAAGACATTGTTCAGAATGTACACAAAGTCTTCCAGTGGGAGCCGGCAAGCACATTCTCAAACATGCAGCAGCAACTTGTGATGTACGGTGAGACTTGCCGCTCCTTGAAAACGAGACTGCGGACAGAGCGTGATCGAGATGCAGAAGAGATTGCTCGACGGATTGGCGCTGGGATGGTGAGAACATGTCAGAAAGCGTGGTTATGAATGTCTTGGCAGTTGCTGTTGCAGACGTGAGTGCTGCCAGTGTTGCTCTATCCACGACATAGACGGGCAGTTGCTCTTTTGGGGGTTCAGGAATCTTGCAGGCAGTTTGGTTTGAAAGGATTGAAAGCTGAAGTGATATGTCCGTGTTCAGTATAGAGGTATAAAGCTCCTCCTCGCGCCTTTGTTGGCTACGTTGCAGCTGTTTACTTTGGCATTGAAGATACTCATTTGCAGTATGGGTCGTGGGTGATGGTTGAGATGCAGTGAGAGATTTCCACCGAGCTAAATAAGGGTCTTTGGATTGTTCTTCAGCAAGTATAGTACAAATTCTCAGTGCCGTACTTATTGGCATAGATGACACGATTTCTTCCATGGAATTAGAATATTAGAGGGAGAGGCCGGCAGTTTTTATCAGAACCTTCTGCGTAAGTAGCACAGAGCTGTTTTGCGCTAGGGGAGTGCACAACTTCGGAGTTCAAGTATGAAGCGATTCCATTTAGCTTAGATGATATCATTTGGAGACTCTGCAGCAGGTTAGTGCCCCGGTTATTTCATTTGATCTGTGTCTAGAGGGTTGCCTCGTTGAATGGTGATACAGGTTGCGCACTATCAGGTAGTAGTTGCCTCAAAATAGCTGTTAGACGTGTTCTCACTTGTTGAACCACGGATGCAGATTCTTTGGATGCATTGGCATAAGCATCGAAGAGCTCAGCGCGGCAACTGATATTTGTAAGTCGTACTTACACCTTAAACGACTTAAGCAATGTACCGAGTATAGTCATCTCTTTCCCGAGCAGCAAACACATTTTCTTCATGTCTAAGATGATTGCTCATCAGGTCATCCATCTTGCTCCGTGTCACTTGAACCGCACTATAAATTAGTGACTCACCATAATAAATACAACCAAACAAACAACAAAGCAGGTAGGAAACTACACACCGCCTCAAAGACTGAACCCTCGCTCGTGCTTGTGCCACCTGCGGGGCCTCCGAGGCTTCCTCAGCGCGGGCCTCCGGGTGTCCCCCTGGAGCCGCTCCCGCGTCGCCCACGCAGCCCCGCGTTCCCGGCACCTGTTGCCCTTGTTCTGGCCCGCGGCGGCCTCGGCCATGATAGGGCCCGCCCATAATGGACCGGCACACGGCCCACGTGCGGTCGTTGGCCGCCAGCCTGATGGCAGTTGTAGCTGTACCGCCCCCTCCGTGCGACGCACCTCCGCCCCTTTGAGCCAGCCACGACACCCACTCGGAAGCACGTCGTTGCTGCTCACTACTCGCCATTGGGCGATTCCGAATCCGATCAATCCAACCGATTTCCATCAAATTTCAAATTCAAACCCATAAGTTTGGGCGGAGCCCCGACGGATTCAGGCATTCTAGCTTCCCTAACTACCACAGTTAAGGCCTGTACCCCCGAAACACCCCCTCTTGCAGGGAGAAACTTACCACTGGTGTCAAATTTGGGGCTAAAGGCCGAATAATGCTCCTTACCTTCGATGCAGTTGGTTTTCGGATCAGCTAGCTCAGGCAGGGACTTGGGAGCAACCCTGGGTGTAACAACTGGCGTTGTGCACTCCAACATGCAACCCACACATTTTTTGTTTTTTTTTTTTTGTTGGGGAAATTGCTTTTTTTTTAAAAAAAAGGGGCTCCCAAAGTACCAAATAAATTCATTGAGGTTAGTGCTCCTGTTTTTAGTATAGCCACTGGTGCGTCTGGCGCCCTGATGTCAAACAACAACACACCACCTTCATTCCCTTGTCTGGTGGCGACAGCAATAGCTACTGTATTCTGTGCAAGTGGCAAGATACTCTTTGCCTTGCGGCAAGCCAAATCCATAGTAATCAGTGGGCTATTTACGTTCGCTCTCTTGTCATAAATGAAGCACCTCCCTCCTGCACAGGCTGCAAATGCTTCATCTGATATAACTTCAGATTCTTGAAGATAGCACATTGCTGTCACTGGTACTTCACTTGTAATACAAGTGGACCATAGTGGTATATTGTTGACTTGCCTTGTTGATGACCAAGCACGTATAGAGCAATCACTGCATGCTGTGAGGAGGGTAGGTGACTGTGGCATCCCATGCATTGCCGTTACTTGTATTTGGCTTTCAGGGGTGTGAACCATCATACACAGGACACCTATATCCATCTTTTTTCTAGCTTTGACGTGAGCCGGCTTCGGTTCTACAACATAGACAGTGTTTTGCAGTTTCGAGCCAACTGCAAGAAGCTTGGGCGAGAAGGCATTGCAGAGGTGGTCTATGGAGCCACATGATATCCTGTAGTTTCTAATCTTCCCGATAGCGGGCAATACACCGCGTTTGGATGCAGCTTCTCCAATCCTCCACTCGTTTATCACCCCACTAGCTGCAGTATAAACATGTCGTGACTGAGACTGCAGAAAACAAACGCAGCGAGCAATACATGGACAGCAATATGATTGCTTCATTTTATGAAGGTCAAATGCGCTAAGGAAATTGTGACCAGCGCTGGTTCCAAGCATGACTGAGAAGCACCTCTCATAATCCGAAGCAAACCTGATTTTTCTCATAGTGGTTAGGTTCAGAGAAGAAGCTTTTCTGGGAGCAGCAACAAGATTCCACTTGCAGGAGTCGATGGAAATAGGAGAGTGCTGTACAATTTCCTCAGTCTCAGCAGGAGCAGTACTTTTTCGGCTAGATTGCAGTTCCGGCTTTCCAAGAACGAAGTCGTGGAAGGCAATTCCACAGCCGAAGCCGGACAATCCCACAATTAGGGAAGGCGCCGGGAACCACCAGTCGGGAGGCGGCACCCCGAACGCGAGCGCCGTGATGTAGTCGATCACGTCGGGCGTGAGGATGGTCGCGAGGCTGTGGGCGCCGAGCCGCGGGTGGTAGGCGCAGGCCAGGGCGAGCTTCGCGGCGTGGCGGGCGGCGTCGGCCCGCTGCGTGGTGGTGGACGAGGCCACCGGCGCGCTGGAGATCAGGGCCGGGAGGGAGTCTGAGCTGGCCATCTTAAGGACAAACGGGGCGCGCACGGCGGACAAGGGCCGCGGCTGCGGCGCCGCGGTGTCGCACTTGACGAGCGGCAGCGGGGCGGCGGGCACGGGGATCGAGGGGAGGATCGGGAAGGGGGGCACGGCCGTGGGCGTGACCACAGGCGGCGGAGTCTCTGGCGTCGACGAGCTGTGCCCCATCGATGTGCCGACAAATTTCGAAAGACAAGGGTCTGATTGGCCTTGCTGCAGCTCCTTTGATTATTGTAGTAGCTTTATTTCTATGAACATGTTCCACTATGGCAACTCCAGCAGGACCTGTCCGGCCATTCCCTAACGTTCGGTAGAGGTGGTACGGGTACCATGGTCCGTTTCACTCCGCCTTCAGCCGATCAATATCGTGATGAAAAGAAATAATAACTACAAAAGCAAAAATGACGAGCACCGACACAGCACCAGTTCCCACAGCCCCAATAGTCGAGTCAGCAGAAACCACAGCAGCAGCCGTTGCAGCCGTGCCTCCGCCCACGCCGGCGGTGGTTGTGCCGCAGCCGGACCCGCAGCTGGTGGAGGGGCTGCTCCGCGACGCGGGGCAGGCGGCGGGGCTAGGCGTCCAGCTCGACACGGCGCACGACTACCCCGGGGCCGTGGACGCGTACCGGCGCGCGGCGGGGCTGCTCTCCAAGGTGCTTGAGTTCGAGTCCGACCCACAGAGGTCCCAGCTGATTTCTGCTAAAGTCTCGCAGTACTCCCAGCGTGCTGAGGTGTGCTTTTTTATTATTATTGTTTTGAGGTTTTTGCTTTGGTTGTTGATTTCTTCCATTCAATACAAGGGAGCTCGATTTTTCATTAAATATAGTCCTTAGTATATATATCCCTGGATATCACACCATGATAACGTGATTAGGTTCTTGCAGGTTATCTTGGAAGCGGGCCTACAGGAATGACTATGGCAGTGGATCAGGCACCAGAACAAAGGAGCGCGGCAAGTGAACCCATGCCATTGTCCTCTGTCGCTCCACCTCAGCCCATGCCTGCCCAGCAACCCCTTATGCAATCAGTTCCTGCTGTTCTAAACAGTGGTATGGTCCCCCTGCGTTCTTTCTCCCAATCACAACTCGTTCTGACTCTGAATAAACAAGCTATTGACAAAGTCAAAACCATCAACAAGGAGTACCACATCCAAGAACACGTCACCACTGCCACGTCAACCATCATCACACAGGCGTCCCAACTCAACCAGAACTACCACATATCCGAGAAAGTCAGCTCCGCCGCCAACACCAGCTTCGCCAAGATGAAGGAAATCGACCAGCAATACCACGTCGCGGAACGCGTGACCGGCGCCGCATCCACCGGCATCAATGCACTCTGGGGTTGGTTCAATCAGGGAGTCAGCTTGGTCACCGATTCTGTACTTCCCACAATGGGGGTTGGGCCCAATCAGCCCCAGCACCCTCCACCACCCCCTCCTCAAGAAGTTCCCCCAAGTGATTCAGCCAGCATCACACTCACACCACCGGCTCCTATTGCCTCCACTGCTACTCTCGGAACAACTGGCACTGCCACAAGTACTCCTATGCCGAATGCAACTACAGAGCAACTCATTGTGTTCCCTGCTGCAACTCAAGACACCCAAACAGCACCCACCCAACACCAGGACTAGGAGGAATGAATTCATAATAAATAAATACGTTTGTTTCTTTTATTTAGCACTTTTCCTCTTTCCTCAGTTGGAGGAACAGCAGCCATCGCCACAACCACAACCAACTGTTTCCCTTCCATTAATGGCTGACATGATTATAGCCCAGGCACAACCAACTCCTGATTCAACAGTGACTGCCTTTGTTGGGCAGTTCATTGCACAGGCCCCACATTCCATGCAGTCATTCAGGCGAGAAATTGTGGCCTTGCCATTCACAACTGGTGGGATTGAATGAGTTGAGTTGCAAGGATTTTGTTGGTTTGGATGCAACAAACCTGATATGACATCGTGGGGGCAGACATCTTGGCAGATATGGCACCCAACGCATTTGTTTGTATCAATGGCAAGTGTAGGTTCTGTTTTGTAGAATTTGCTGGCTCTAGAAGAGATGGTTGGAACGAACTGGAGCGGTGGGTTAGTAAGGGAGTACAGTTGTTTTGTGTTTGCCTTACCCATAGCCACCAAAGTGTTTCCTTCAGTGTTTCACTTTTGGAAGAGAAGGTTGTGCATCCAGAGAAATTCAGAGCCCAGAGGGAAATAAGAATAGGCATGGCAATCAGTGTGAAAATGCCGGTGATAAGAGAAAATGTTGTGTCTGCCCAATCCCAACCCAGCTTGTGCCAAACGAACAAGTGAGAGAGAGTGCATATCTGTAAGTGTTATATGAGTCAATAAGACAAATAGAAATAGAAGCCGACCACTCCTAAGATAAGACCCTTTGTCGTGAAGTGTCTCGTTGGTAGCAAAGGAAGACAGAGCGGGAATAGTATAGTCCTTATTGTTATAAGAAGGTGACAGGCTACATAAAATGCCATAACATACCCGTAGAATACAGCAAGGAGGAAGCCTACCGCAGAAAATAGCCCTCCAAATAGAAGTGCGAAGAACTACATATTAAATTAGGTAGGCAATTTCCTAAAATTTGCACTCACCGTTATAATGGCTTTGTACTTCAAGTTCGAGAGTACTTCCACTGGAATAAGTACCGCACGATCCTTAATGGGAAATTCTACACGACGCATTTCGTTCGTTTTTCTCCTTGGTGATTTAGAAAGGTACACTGGCAAATCAGCAGCTCGGACAGGACCCCATTCCACCTGTAATAACCAGGTAAGTTGATGGGTGTTGGAAGGGAGGATTTACAGTAAATCCAGTTCGTTCCCTAACTTCGCGTGCAGAAACTCCAGTTGCCCCAAGCTGAGGGAGAATAAGCAGACGGTGCCTATATGATGATGAAGGAATTAGAGAGGAAAGAAGTACACTTTAAATATTATTGACTCTCTCCACACCTAACAAGAGACTGCAAATCATGCATCACTATCCTCTTGCACAGTTCGTCAGTTCCAAAAGTACCCTTTCCAGCAGCGCACCACACATTGATTGCCTTCGTGTCAATAACAAGAATATAAACCGGCTGTGCACTGGCCGGAATACAAGACCGAAGTGAATCAAAGCTATTTGACTGTCAGTGGGGGGGAAAAAAAACCAAAAAAACCGAAAAAATAAATAAAGAAGCGGACCTCAGAGCGTAGTTGGCTGTGACGAGAATGGGAGTGTCCTTTGGTGGCAATACGCCCTTTGATGGGTCGTATCTGCCACTATCGTCAAGAACGTACACTCCTGGCGTGATGCCGTGCGACATTCTCTTCCACGAGAACCTGGCCTGCACGTGCTCCCATAAGTCTGCACACGAGACGCGGGTGGTGGTCAGCCTTATGGTCGGGTCCACGGGCACTGGGGCTTCTGATGAACATGCGGATGGTTTCTCCTTGTCAAGAGTGCAACAGCTCATTTTGTTGTTTTTGTTGTTTCTCGGCTTCTTTTTGTGTTTGTTTCTTTCCCGGCTTCCGTTAAATAACACCCGATCTAGATACACATCATTCTTTTCTCACAAACCAAGAATTTCGGTGCCTGGAGCATAGAAATTACGCAGTCATAACATCCATCATCTGGAGCTACACTAGACGGGATAGCTTGGCTTCCTGATCGTAGTTCAATGGCAATACCACCCAAGTTCTGGCCTGGGGCGACGGAACATCTACTTCCAATAAATAAGTTAATTCGCAATGAGCGGTTTGTCGTCCGAGGACACCAAACTAGGCACACAACAGCAACAACCAAAACATGGCAATCAACTGTTGATACCAATTGCACAACAGAAGTTCGAGGCCCAATTGAGGCGCCGCCAGTTCCACCTGTGTTTGCAGTTGCAGGGCAGGCAAGTACTGTCACCGCCGTGCTCTACAACGTCTTCGGCATCTTCCTTGTTTTTCTCCCATTTCGGTGCATCTACCAACAACAATCGCAACAAGCCGCAGGCCACGTCAGAGGGCGAATGCCTTGCGGAAGAAGAGTGCGACATAAACGGCAGAGGGAGGTACTTTCCGCAGATCCCGCCTGGTTTCGCTCAGATCTTGCGCTCCTTTGCACGAGAACTGGTGCGCAACAAACCGGTAGATCCGTACAGCTTCGGCGTTGAGTACTTTGGCGCAAAAGCCGCCCTAGATGCCCAATTCAGTGTACGTGTTCAGATTCCGCCACTAACTCCACACTCGGGAAAAGCGAACCAACCCCAGCAAACTGCTGCGCGTAAATATTACCGTTCGCGCCAGTTGCACCCCCGATCGCCTCACACTCAAGTTTTCGTTGTGGACCTCCCAACCTCGTTCGTTGCCCAAACGGAAAATCCTCCTACACAGGAGACAGGCCCACAAGGGGAATCCAGTGCCAAACCACCTACACCTCAGAAGCGTCCCAGCTCAGTTGGAAAACAAGGTCCCCAGGCTGCCAAGCCCCCAACCCCACAGTCCAAACCTACGTTGGAACAGGAACCTGCGGCACTTTCTCACCGAAAGCCTTCACAAGAAATCCAATCACAACATCCTCAAGATGAGGGAACTATGGGCTCTCAGGCACCTAATGTACCCCACTCTCCTCACTCGAGTCGCATACAGTCACCTCACACAGTGTCACCACATAACCGCCAGATTTCTCCATATCCACACCAGGCAGTACCACTCACACCCACAGCAGCACCCCCTCTTCAGTTACCAAAACAACTTGATGTGGAAGGTCACCGCAGTACTCCAACAGTAGAAGAACGTCCTGTGCAAACATTACCTTCTCCACACACATCGGCGGAACAATCGCTCTCCTCCCGCAACAAGGTTCCTACCCAGTCCCCTCATAGGGATGCAAGCCCACACTCACCAAAAACACCCCACCCTAAGCAGACCACAATCTCCGCAACAAATCAGGTTCAACCAGATGTGGCTCCATCAAAACCGCAGACACCGTCTCATCCACTTTCCCGCTCCGTGGGTGTAAATGCAGAAACAAAATTGCCAACAGGCACGCCAAAATCAAATAGGCCCGCCACGGTGGCATCAATTGTTCAGCAATCTGCATCTCCTTCATTGATAACTCAAAATAGTCGCGCACTACCTGAAGAACAAGATACAGGCTCCCACCAACCTCCACTTGAGCAATCTGTTAAAGCTGAGGGCACAGCGGAAGTAATGGAGAATAACAACCAAACCCCTCAACAACCTGGTACGGAGAAGAAATTGGAGACCCTTCAAAAAGAAGACACTCCAAACCAAAGTAACTCAGGCCCTGAGGAGCAAGATAGACACATAAATAAAGGAGACAAACCCCGTAATGGGACCAGGATTGCAACTCTTCCCCTACAGGTATAACCTTCAAATTTAGATCATCTCTAATGTACACAGGGGGTTAGAGGAAACATTTCTCCTGGCAGTGCAAGGCCTGACCGGCCACTTGCACAAAAAAACAACCGGAAGATCAATTCTGCACCTTCTTCCCCACATGATCTGGATGTCTCCACGGCTCCAAGAGCAGAGCTGATTTTATCTCATAAAAAAAATCGTTCCACAACTAAAAGCACGAAGATACCTTTTCCTCCTGCACCTCAGGACGTTGCTCTACCCAACTCTGGCAGTGGCACTCTTCACACACCAGTGCGAACAAAATTAACTCAGTGCAAAATCTAACCGCTGTGTGTTTCCATAGGAACCTAATGCAACTGCCACTGGATGCACGAAAACTGGGAAGCGGCACGCCCATAACCAGGATACCTTCAATATTATCGTGGGAAGCGGTGCGTAGCCTTCTTCCCACTTTGTTCTTGACTTCTCCCCAGGAGCAACTTTTGCATTAGTATGCGACGGCCATTCCGATTCATATGCAAGTACATATGTCGCACAAAATCTCTACAATCACGTTACTGCTGTTGAGACCTTCCCACAGCACCCAAAACAGGCACTCGAGGAAGGCTTCAAAGTAACTGACGAGGAATTGGCAAAGCAACTCAAAAACGCTGGTAATAGTACTCAGATTTTCTCGCAATAACTAGTGTCTGTCATAGATAATGTAGATAAAACCTGTGGAACATGCGTTCTAGCCGCACTCATTCTTGGGAAAAAGCTTTTTATAGCCAACTTGGGTGATTCTCGCGCTGTTCTCTGCACGTCGGACACTGCTGTTCCCCTTTCTGTTGATCACAAGGTATTACATAGTGGTTAACATGTAAAATTAAAATGCGTAGGCCAGTACGCCAACAGAAATGGCAAGAATAGTGGAAAATGGGGGTAAAGTTCAAAACCAACGCCTTTTTGGAATAATGGAAGTGTCACGCTCATTGGGAGACTTTGAATTGAAGAAATCCCCAGAATATCCGTATTTCTCCTCTCTAAAATAGAAGAAAACTGAACTGCACAAGACCCGGTTGTTTATCAGCGGTACCGGAAGTGACGGAGCATATAATAACGGCGGATGACACATTTCTCATTCTAGCAACTGACGGGGTTTGGAACAATGTCAGCAATGAGAATGCCGTTCAGGTTGTTAGTAATGCCTTGAAGAAGGACTCCAACTGCAAGGTAACTTTGTCTCCTACAGCTTCTCTGCATTTACCCTTGCATAGCTCGCTGCTGAGGCACTCGTCGAGTATGCAGTCCAACATGAATCAACGGACGACATTACAGCCGTTGTGCTTCTGTTCCATACATAGTTGTTCTTCCAGGGAGAAATAATCAATTTCCTGTAAACTTCCAACTTGGTCGGAAAAAGTGGAAAACCAGCGCTCGCCGAAACAAAGAGTCATCTCTGGCAGTGGCACTGAGGTTTCGTTTTGTCCCTCATTTTATTTTATTTTGCCAATTGTAGCTTTGCGGACCTTGGTGCCGCGACCTCGACACTGTTTTTTTCCCCCCCTTCGCCTCGCGATGACACGCAACGTAGACCCACACAAGCGACGAGGCGGACACACCAACACGGTCGAGGTCGACCTCCAACGCCAACAACAGTCGCGAGATGGCTCGGCTGCGAGCTCGGCCACGTCGCGAGCTGTCACCACGCGAAGCGTATCTTGGACGTCGCGCCGACGCACTGACGAATCCGCCGACTTGTCAAGCGTGATCACGGACGAGGCGGCAAAGGGGACGGAGGTACGCTGTCTGTGTTGTATTAATAAATATTTGCTGGACGTAGTCTTATGCGTGGTTGGTTGAAAAATATTGCTTGTGGGAGGGGATTTATCTTGTGTTCTCTTTTGGTTTGATGCATGACCATTTTTTTATTGGTTAGGAAACTCCGAGTGAGGTTTCTGCACTGGAACCACTGTTTTGTGCCGAAGTAGTGGAATCGATTTACCAGGCCAACAGCGTGAGTATTTGGCCCATATTTACGAGATAGAGAAAGATTATACTCATTTCGAACAGGACGTTTTTATTGTAAAAGAAAAAGGCCTAAACGATTTGAAAGTAGCCATCAAAAGACAAGTTACTTGTTCTGCCAATAACGCCGATACTGCCCACAGAGAACTCTCCATACTATTGCAGCTTGGAACACTCACCAAAGCCAATAAATGTGGAAATTTTGTGGAGCTTTCTCGGTGGTTTAAGGTAGTCCTGCTTTAGCAACATGATGAATTGATCATTTTTACAGGTAACAACTCCCCTTTACTACCAAGATATTCGAAATCCCCCTGCATTAAATGGGACAGAGTTCCTCGTTATTGTATTGAAATTCGCAGACACCAGTCTGCGTTCCTTAGTGCAAGAAAGAAGACTATCCCTTTACGAGTTCAAGTGCTACTTCTTTCAGGTAGGTGAAGGCCTTTATTGCTTTTGGGTTCAAATTTTCTCAGATCCTATATGCCCTGGCTATAGCACGGAGAGACTTGGAGTTCAATCACAATGACCTCCATTCTGGCAACATTTTACTCCAAGCAGTTTCAGGCAAAACTCACTTGGCTTACCATGATGCAGGCACTGTTTGGTTTACCAATAACACACTGGTAACTTTGATTGATTTCGGTGTGCTTTTAAACTCCACTACACCAAAATTTCACCAGTGGATTAATAGTTACACAGGATTGTCACGGATCCAACTCCCATCTGGTGAGGTAGTAGGAAATCCAAAGGTACCGGCAGCATTTTCCTTTAATGCATTGTTTTGTTACGAAAATTAGGGACTATTCCACGGTTCTTTCAGTCCCACATTGGATAATGAATCTCTATTGAATGTAATGAAAGCGTGTGCTCCTCGGTGGGATTCCTCCAAAGTGCAAACCCCACCGGAAGGAAAAGAGAACATTCCCACTTCGGAAACAATAAATCCAAGTGCCGTTGCCAACGAGGATCCTATCAAGCACCAGCAGCATTTACTTTTCCATCTCAAGAAGTTAATCAGGGATGGCACAAACCTCTTCAAAGTCCTGAGGTTCTCCTTTTTTACCTGACCCTTCTTTCTCTTACCACCACACAGACACGAATTTTTCCGGGAGCTAACGCAAGATACGCCAACAGACACATCGTCCGTGGTGTGGTTTTCCTCTGATGGTGACATCACCTCGTTGCAACGGCAATTTGCAAACAAAGGGCCTTTGCCTGTTGAACACAAAAGGAGGAGGGTGTTGGGCCCTCTGTCGTCTAATCAGACTACCAGCAGTGCCGCTACAACACATGTTGTGTTGTAGGGCTCCAGATTTTGTGCTTGTTGTAGTTTTGGAATTTTTGAAGAAAAAGAAGCTAAATACAAAGCTCTGTTATTGCACTTGCCAGTACAAACAGGAAAGATATTACGCCGGTAATTAGAGTGATAACAACCACTATTTTGTGGCTGTACCAGCCTAGGGAATTTGTGTTAAGGGAGTGTGGTTAAATGGGAAGAATACCCGAGTAAATAGTACGCTCTGTGAGACTGTGTCTTCTCATAAATCTTTGAGATAGTAGCTGGAAGATGCAGGGCACAAAAAAAACCAGGAAAAACCCTGTGTTTTCAATGAGTAATGAGTGGAAGCATCACTTTTACTTACCGAAAGTTCCGGTAAAAGTAAATATCACTAGAAACGTGTGTTGTTAAATTGATTAGTTGCTGAGTGCCAACATACCCTCTAGATCTCCCAGTGCTGCAGAGCAAATTATTGGAGGAACCGAAGCTGTGCAAAGGCAGAGAGCTCTGGTTAGACGCTGGCCAATCCGGGATGACAACTTCTCAGGGACAAAGTAAAGTATATTGTTGCCAAGCGTGATACAAAGCAGAGGGTAATTTGACAAAGTGATGAGTACAGGGGAAAGCAAAATCACAAACTGCATGTTTGTAGGCAAATTGTCGGATTCAAGGAAATACAAACCTGTATAATGTACGCCCACCACAGTGTGCTTCCTTCACCCCATCCCCCATCTCGGCCTGTGTAGTTTGACCAGTTCAGAACAACCAATTCTTTAGTTTGTCCTCGAAAAGTGGTGGCGCATATCATGCCCAACATCACATTTAGGAAACAAGCACTGGTTTCTATGAATAACATCACCCAGTGCAACTTAGATTTGTCGCGTACGGGTGCACAAGCTCCTGCTATACTGGAACAATCAATTGCCACTGTGGTGGGAAAAAAAAAAAAAAACCGTACTTGGAATGCATGCTTTGAGATATTATTATCGATGCAAAGCAAAGTGCAAATCCCTGCCATTTGAATGTCCAAACAGGTTCATCAGTGAGAGGTCCTTGCAAACCCAAGAAAATTGCGCATGTTATCTTAACTAGTTCAATATTTGACCTTTTTTACTAGGATGCATACAGACATGAGGCCGAAGGACAAAAATCTCGCCCTAAAAATGCTTTAGTAAATTCACTACCTCTCTCCACTTACACAGAGAGACAGAATTGCCAGAGCCACTGTGAAGAAAGATCCAACAGGGCCAGTGGCACACAGAGCAAAGCCATTCCCACGATGCACATATAATACGTCAATTGACAACGAGCAGATACAATATCACTGGAGACCTTTTTGGGTTGCTTAGTTTCAGTTTCTTTGATTTTTAACTTGAAATTACAGTTAAGATGACGATAATCCATTTTTGGAGGGGATGATAATACATCACATATCTCTGACCTCACAAATATCTGATAAATCAGCATGGCGAGAGTTGCACCACTACATTTAATTATTGATTTTTGCCATTGTGCAATAGTGGGAGAAAACTTACAAGGTGGAAACATAAGCCCACAGAAGCCCATACACATAGATACATACAAAGACAAGTGTGAATATTTTCCCCCACTTTCCTCCAATAAGATAGGAGAAACGAGTGTAATCGATCTTATCGTAACTGCTTAAAGTTAGCCCAGAGAGCTATCAATCGTTGTAGTTTACCCAATTAAATTTCCTTGCACATCCCCAAGGTTATCAAAAGGTTGATTATCACAGACAACCCTGGCCCGCAAAGCACCACTACAACGTCCCATTATTTCCAAGACGTAGACTGCCGTTACTATCATAAGTGTAACACTAACTCCAAACAGCAGTAAAGCCAACAAAATTCCCTTGTAAGGAAAAAAAATTAGACGAGAAGCGAAAATAGACAATTGAGTGAGTAGAAAAGAGGGAATGGTCACGGTTAGCATACGCCTGTGAAAAATGCATTAGGGAGCCCCAGGGAGCCGGTACCTATTGTTTTCAGTATGAGAAGAAGAAAAGCAAAAGAAAAAAGAAACAGCCAGGCCTCAATCATCAATAAAACAACCAATCTCACGAACCAATGCTAGCATTTAATAGAATAGCCCAAGCGAAGATAGACCGATAAGTTTTTATCGGCGGCGGTCGCGGCGGCTCCGTCTCCGTAGCGATCAACTTGTCTCCCGAC
>JAHLWZ010000452.1:33077-43202 GCA_020536535.1 Pelomyxa schiedti | reverse complement strand
CCAATCTCACGAACCAATGCTAGCATTTAATAGAATAGCCCAAGCGAAGATAGACCGATAAGTTTTTATCGGCGGCGGTCGCGGCGGCTCCGTCTCCGTAGCGATCAACTTGTCTCCCGACTCGCGCATCGCCTCCATTGGCACATCACCCCCGCTGTCGTTCGATCCTGTCGCCACCACGCTCCCTCCTCCTGTGTGTTCCATGATGATCAAAGGTGCTTTGCGTAACGCCGAAAGAAGAAGGGAAGAGGGGAAAAAATGCCCAATGGCTAAATCTTGTGTTGTAACAATTCTCGTGAGCTAAAAGCGTTGTGTTCATTTTAATACATACAAAGAATTTATACAAACAACCTGGGTTATGTGAGATCGATGGGTAGTTGTGAAAATAAGGTACATACAATTACACACAACATCCCTCAATCCAGCTGTATTCTTGTGGATTGGGAAGACTATCTCAAAATTGATACACCGGCGTAAGTTAGGGTCCGCACTACTTGTGAGCTTATGTTTTTGCACGCGGTAATATTAAGCCTGTTTCATCATAAGTAGGAAGAGGGGAATAAAAGTGGAATGTAATTTCACCTCTTGAGGCATGGGCATGCACTGTGCAATTGCTGTATAGACACATCAGTTATGTAGGGGCAGCGGCTCAAGTCACAGGATTCAAGAAGGGGGCACCATGCAGCAACAGCGGCCACCGCTTCGTCACGTAGGTTTCGTGACCAGGAGAGATTTATAGAACGCAGCTGTAGCCACCCTCTGCTGTGTGATTGAGTCCGTTTTGCAGTGCTGGATGCGAAGTTAGGGATGAGGTCCGGGGAAGCGGTAGTTGCCGTTGCTGGAACGCTGTGGAATATGGTTGGGGTGCTTGTTGTGGGGGGTGCAGGATTGACGAAGGTGGCCTGCTTATTGTTGTTGTGCTCGGCGGAGTCAGAAGGTAGAATTGGCATCACAATAGACTCGGTCGAAATGCGTGAGCCCCTTGCAGAAAACGAACGAAGGTGGCCCAAATGCTGTAAGCATCCACATAATACCAAGGGAGACAAGTTGCGACAATGGGAAACGTCGAGGTGCTCCAATGTTGCCGGTATATGGGATTGTAAGTTACACAAATGGGACAGTGCCTTATCGGTGAGAGAGGTGCAATAACCGATTGAGAGGTTTGCAAGCTTGTGACAGTGCTCAGAGATTACCTGTAGTTCTTCTAAGGAGAACCATTAAGATTGAAAAGCTTACCAAGACAGTATTGTCATTTACGGCATTGGTACACTCCTCTAGAGTGACGGAAGTGAGATTCTTGCAGTGCGTGAAAATTTCACACAGTGCTGTTTCAGTTATACAATCGCACTGACTCAGGTCAAGAGTTCTGTGGAGTGATTAGGTTTATACATGGTATGTCAGGGCTACTTGAGATTTGGGCATGAACTGGCTATTGCTCCCAGAACAGAATCAGCTATACCTTGACAGCCAGGTGCAATGAATTCCTGAAGATCACAAGAACACTCTCTCATAAGTTCCACTAACGCCGAGTCGCTCACGTTGCAACGCCCAACGGAAATGTGAGTTAAAGGCATCAGACGAGCTGCAGAAATGATAGACTGGGGAAAAAAATATATGTGAAGAGTTATATCGATTGGGAGTGAGTACCTGGTCAGTTGTCGCTGAGCAGGACGAGATATTTAAATTTTCCAGAAAACCACAACTTTCAGCTAGTGCTTCAAGAACAGCAGAGCTTATTTTAGTGCACCCTAGGCTGGTCAGTATACCCAGAGAAAAATTGGTACAAAAAAAAAAAAAACCTGAGACGTCCAGGGATGTCATGCAGTCGAATTTATGTGGGGGCTTGTGGGTTGTTATACTACGTGCTACTAAGGGTGAAGACGGTGGTGAACAAATAGGGGAGCCGACTGGCGACTGTACAGAAGAAGGTGGAGGCATAGAAACGGCAGGTGTTTGCTGGGAAGGTGGCAACTGCATCAGTACAGAAAAACCTTCCGTTTCAACGTTGCAGTTCGACAGAGAAAGTACACTCAATCGAGTACAATTCAATAAAGACTTAGTCGTGAGATTGTGGATATGGTCACAGCCACTCAAGTCCAAAATCTGGTATTTATTTAAGGTATCACTTATTTTGACGGCTTGTGTACTTGCAGTGCTGTACAACTTGCGAGTATTTTGGCACAAGTCTGGTCCGTCAATAATTTGTTGTTTTGCAACTTTAAAGAAATCAAGCCAGTACACTTTTCCAGCTACAGTTTGTGAGAAATATACTAAGACTAATGAATAACACACGAAAGAAAGAGATGAGTCTGTCACATTTGGGCAATTACTCAAGTCAAGGGAGGACAAGGTAGTTAATTGAGGAACCATAGCCAATTGTGAAAGGTCAGCAGCTTCGAGTTTTTGGAGAGGGAGCCCACTGAGAGACTGGAAGAATAATTTAGATTATTCATGATAATTGAGTCTTACAGGAAAAACTCCTGAAGAAATTTTGCTGCAGCCATTTATGTTTAATGATGTACAGCTTGTGCAGCACGTGCACAATGTTAGTATAGCTTGATCAGCAACAAGCTGGCATCCTTGTATGTTAAGTTCGCAAAGGTCTGAACATGCACTCACTATGTCACACAAACCCTGCAAAAAAATCAACACTCCTAAGTTCATTGCATAAAGCCATTACCTCTGTAGTGACTTTGTGACAGTTGGAAAGGTTTAGTCTCTGTAATCGGGGACAGGCTTTTGATATTTCTAGCATGCTGTAGTTGCTTATATGCGTGCACGTACTCAAATCGAGTACAAATATATATGGATTCAATAACTTGTGCAGAACAACATCGAAATCCATCTCAATGTCGAAGAATTGGATAACAGACGATAGAATCTTGCTTATTATCAGATGATGATAGTTTTTCAAATGGAATAAATATTTATGCTGCACTATATTCATTTGTGTTGCAGTACCGCTTGGATAATCTCTTCAGGGATCATCCCAGGATTAAGATGTGGCATGGCACAGATGTTTTGTGCGCAAGCAGATACACACAAGTCCTTGAGGGACGGAATCTTTACTGGGCCCCCACCTCCATGTATCGATTCGTTTCTCTCTCTCATGAAACGTTTTTTTTGCTTGTTATCTCCATTTTCTGAATCCTGTTGAAGCTTGTAAGATGGATAAATTCGCAGGGAAGAAACTCACTGACCTCCCACAACAAGGGTTGATAGATGTTACCAGGAAGTAAAGCAAGATGAAGTGCAGGCCCACCTCTACCAGCAACCCTTTGTGCTGGTATACGTACTGGTTGTGGCAAAACAGGAACATATAAAAAGAGGTCTTTGCAAACAAAATTTGCAAAAGCTGCTAAGGTGACATGATCCCCTGGTACACCGTCACGTGTTAGTGAGTTGACATATATCTGTTTATGTAAGACAAACATTTCAGGGTGAAAATAAAGTACTTGGAAATCAGAGGACTTGATAAGGTCAAGATACTTTTCCTCATTAGATAAAACCTCTGCTAACACCAGTAACCTATTACCGCGAGTTTGTGGGTGTAATGAGGTTATTTTTAGATACCGAACAATCGCATGAGCCTCTTCTGTGTGATAAACATGTTGAGCAAACGCTCTGAATTGAGAGTTGCTATCCGGTGTTACTCCATATATTTGTAATCTAGGAAGAGTAAAGAGGTTGATTGTAAGTTTAAGTTTATACCCTCTGTTTGCTAGTTGTTGTATGAACTGTTGTACTTGATTTTGGTTCATCTTAAGTGGAATTTTATTATTGAGGAGGTCTTTGGTGTAGTTGTGTTGCTCTGAATCAGAAATGCTTAGCCCTCCAGAGGCAAGGGTGATGGCATCCGAGGTTGTGGCAGGTGCTGTAGGGTTGCAATGTTGGGTATTTAATTGTGTGCGATTGCTATTCGCATTTGATTTATTGGTTTGGTTGAGCACGGGGCTGCTTATCAAACACCTCAACTGCACCACAGTAAACGAGGGAGGGACAAAAGAGTTCATACCACATGTATTAACTGTTTCTCAGTCGAATGTAAATGCACGTCAACAAGTGCAATCGTTTTAAGAAAAGTAGCATGGACTGCTTTGGCTGCATTAGAGCTGGTTGCCTCAAATGAAGACTTCATTACTTCTTGGAAGTACTGTGGATTCTGTTTCAAACGTTAGTGGTGGCATTTACCAAGAGAGAGGAACGTACTGAAGAAACTGGGACCAGTTGCTTGAAGAGAAATGTTAACTGTTCTTGACAGGATTTAACAAGAGATTCGGACATGATTGGCATAGAGATAAGTTTTCGGATATGCCCCATGCGTGTGTTAATAGTGCAAAGGCAAACTTCTTGGCATTGTCTTGAATGTAAATAAGGAATTGGAGTAAAATGTAATGGAGGTGATGCAAGGAGCGCTGCAAGTATGCGAAGTTGGAGCTTACAAGAGAAACTGCTTGAACTGATAATGTTCCATTGGCGATATATGTGCGTGCTCAATGATGTACTCACACTGTGCAAGTGCATGCCCAGTTAACTTCAAGATATCCTTTTCAAAGTTAATACAGGAAGGACAGATAATTAAGTTACCTGCTCTTTGTTGGGCAGTGTATAAGTGATATAGGTTTGCCAAACTTCATGGGTAAAGTGTAACAAGTTCTCAAAGAAAAGTCTTGTTACTTCTATGCCAACAGGTTCTCCTTTGAATTCCAGAGCAATGAGAGCTTGGCAGGCCTCCTTAGTTCGGAGGTATTTATCCCGAAATTGAGGCCAACTAGCTTCCGCCTTAGCCGTACATTGTTGAGCCGATGATTGAAGCAGATACTGAAATTGAGGAGTGCTAAAGTACTCCTTGAGGTCTCTCTTCCACTGGGAAATTTTTTCTCTATTTTAAATATAAGGGAAGAAAGAGTAGTAATGAAAGATACTCAAAGGAGGAAAGCAGTTGGTCTGGTTGCATGAAGGCGAATGTTGTTATAGTTCTATCCTGATGATCTATAAGAAAGATGAGCAATATAGCATTAACTCACCTGGGAGGAAATGTGTAGAACTTGTTGAAAAGCAGTCATAAGTTTTTCTGGATCACTTGCGTCACTCGGTATAGAACTATGCTTAGAATCCACTTTCCCAGGAGGGGGGCTCCCAGGCGCTGCTGCTGTGTTACTTGGTGCTGATGAAGTAAGCTCTTGCTCGGCCCGAGCCTGAATTTCCATTTCTAGCTTTAGTCTTTTTTCCCAATCTTTGTATTGTAGCTTATTGACTAAAGGCGATGCCTTGCTAAATCAACGTCAACCCATAGTGATAATTTAGATAGACTAACCTTTGTAAAGTCGAGTTGAATCTCAACATCCAGCTGTGCCCAAATTCCCGAATATCATGTGAACACTGCGACAGAATAGCATTTTGGATGTAACAAGCAAGTGTAGTGACACCAGTCTTCGACCGAACTTCCGCGGCACGCTGAAGAAGTGGCTGGAGACAGACTGATTTGTACAGAAGAGGCCACACTGGTATCATAGTAATACTAGCAAGAGCCTGCTCAATGAGTGGGGAAGCTATTTTATAGTCCATTGGAGGTGGCAGGGGTGTTGCTTCAAAGAGATGCTGTAACTGCAATCTCAAAGCTAATTTATGCAGCTCACAGGATTCATGCACACTTTGAGAAAACAGCTGAGTTACAGGATCGTCTTTTGCTGGTCCAGTACCCCACTCAGCCATACTGTCAAGAGGCCTTGGGTCATTGAGTTCAATGGTAGCAACTCTATAATTCATCAGGAGGAAAAAGAAATATTGATAAATTGCCTATGATTCTGAGGTGCAATAATGACTTTTTGTAGGTAATAGGCAGACTTGATCATAGTTGCAAAGTCCTGCGTAATGCCTTTGCCGTCAACTGAGAGTATGAGTAAGTTTGCTCCGTGCATTGCGTTGAGACAACGTGCTGTTATGAGTGGCTCCCAAATTTCGCAATCTGAGCATCCCCATTCAATATATACAAGAAAAAAGGAGGAATACCAGTTATTACTACTTCTCGATTTCCGTCCAGTAGGCCACAAGGAAACTTAATTGAAAGTGATTCAATGAAAAATGGCCATATCCCAAAAGCTTGCTTTATCATTTCCCTGACGTAAATTCTATCCTTAGGAAGAGAAGCACCATTTCCTCTACTCTTAAATGAGTAATGTGATGCTTAATATGCGAGAATCGTACCTGTATCTAGCTTTCTTACCAAGTAAATGTGCAATCTCTGGTCGGAGAGAGTTTACGAAGAATTGTTGAGACGGTATTGAGAGAAGCCGAGTTGGAGTTGGAAGCTTTCCAGTGATCATTGTGAATCTCCACTGTAGAAATTGTTTGTAGTCAGCATCCAGAGTCTTCAGACCATGGGCTTCCTGTTGTGAAATCAGAGGTGGGTGGTACTTGACCAAACAATGTACCAGGCACAACTCCCAAAGAGATGCAGCCAGGTCTTCAGGGGATAAAAAAGTGATTACTGCTTCAGGTATACGTCCATACTTCATTACAGTAATATGAGGAACTAATCAATCCAATTTGTTAGGTGATAGAGGTATTGCCCAATCCTACATTCAATTCTCTGGGGCAATAAATATGGTCGTATGTCATCTACTGATACACGTCCACTTATGCAATATTGTGCAGTTTCACCAGAGGAAGACTGCTCTCCCTCCCAATTATAATTGTTGAAAAAAGTGTCAGCAGCTATTTGGTCTATAACAAATTCACTGCTGTCCATTGAAGTTGTTGTAGAAGAGTCCTTCAAAAGTATGTTGACCACATCTATAAGAAGAAGAAACTTTGCATACAGTCATTTCATAAGGGTTGTCCGACACCAAACAAAACTCAGATTCTAAGCTATGAGTAGCTTCAAGTGATGCCAGGTTCTTTTAGGATCTTAGAATAGAATAAAATATGGGGGCACACACATCCTGCAGCCCAGGCTTGGAGGTAGGGGTGTTATTATGCAAATCCTGTGCTGTTGTTTCCAGTAAAGTGTTTACAAGGAATCTCTTGCCAACACCCCGAGGTCCCGCAAAGACAACACTTGCACTCGACTTTATCCAGATCCATTCCCGTAAAAGACCAGACAAGCCTCTACTTTTTTTCTCTGGTGACTGTTGAAAATGAGTAAATCTTAAGTTGACTTGGGTTCCCACTTCATAAACCACACTTTTGTGTTGAAGGAAAGAGCAGCATACCACATAAGGTAAGTTGACTTCTTTATTTATCCGCTTCCACCCTTCAGTTAGATCTTTGTCTCTTGAAATCCAGTGGAGGAACCACTGAACTATGCGAGATGCCTGGAAAGTTGATTCTTCTAATGGTGATAGTGAGTAGCCATCATGTTGAGTGGTTTTTTTCATACTCTTATTTCCAGTTTGAATTTCGACAGAGTGATTAGCAGCATGTGAGGTGGTCGAGGAAGTTGGGGTGCTAGTGCTAGTGCTAGTACTGGTCGTGGTAGTGGCAGTTGAGGGTGGTTTTGGCATTGGAAGTTGAATGTCAATCAGAATTTGCGACGAATCAGACTCACAAACAGGGCAAGGGCCACTGCGGCCGTGCCTGCCATGATTCGCACCACCACCACCACCGCCGCCGCCCATCACATTCCCGGGCGAATCATCAGTCCCAACATGATGCCTGTGCGGGTTCTCAAAGTCGGTCACGTCCGCGTCCTCGTCCCGCCCTCCCGGTGCGCCGCCGCGCGCGACGATGTGCCCGCCGTGGCCGGTGTGCGCCATGTGGCCGTGCCTGTGGTCGTGTAGGGTGGCCCCGCCGCCGCCGCCGCTGCTGCTCCCGCCTACATCTACGTCGGCGTCGTCGTCGTCGCCGTAGCCGTAGCCATTGGTGGCTGGGAGATGTTGGTGGGTGTGGGAATGGGCTGGAGACGCCTGTGCCATGTCGGTGTCTCGCGGCTCGGCTGTGTATGCGGTGGTGTGTGTAGAGGTTGTGGTGCTGGTTGTTGTTGTGGTTGTTGTTGTTGTTGAGGGAGCCGGCCGCTGGGGCTTGGGGGGCATGGCGGGGATGGGCGCGGCGGTTTGGCTGCTGCTGCCTACGGCGGGGGCTGTGGGTTTCTTGCCATCCTTGGCGGTTGTGGTGCTGGGGGAGGGTGGTGGGGTGGGCGCCGCGTTCCGTTTGAGGTGTTGGAACCGCAGCGTGTCTGCCGTGATCATGTCGGGGATGTGGGGTGGGGGGTGGGAGTTCGGTGTTATTGGGTGTGTTGTGTCTTATTGCTGATGAGGTTGAGGTTGTTCAACAAAAAGTTTTGTTTTTCCTTCCCTTTTCTTGCTCCTCTTCCAAGATGATGTTGATCGACTGCTTTTTCCAGTAATTGTAAGATGAATTCTACCCATAGGATTCCGCAGCATTCTCCGCAACAAGGAAAATTCAGCTGGACTTTCAACCCCAGCAACGCTCCCCCACTCCTCACCCTACAAGATATCCCCATCCAAAAACCACACACAATTTGCCTCTACTTGGTGAGTCTAGGCAATATTTTCGTGCTGTTCAAAATTTGCAATCCGAAGCCCCATGGTGTCCGCGGGCGAGTGGCCTTCGCAGTATGTAGACATACCACCGCAGACATTTATTGTGCCGCGGGGGGCGACCTCGACAACTAGCAGAACTGGGGGCGCGGTTTCGGCAACCAAGGGAGGCACTCTGACGATTTATTCTTCAAAGTACAGCTTGAAATTTAACAACTGTGCGTTGCTGCAAAAAGCCGACAACCGCGATTACGACCTCAACAAGTCGGATCTGTGCTCTTGGATAAAGAGGAAGCCCAGGGACCCAAGACCAAAGCAACTGGCTGAGGTTTTCTGTCAGGTTGTTGGTTTTTTGGGACGAGTTCCTCTCCTCTATCTCACACTAGATTTTTTTTTTGTTTTTTTTTTAAAAACAAAGGAAATTGTAGAAATTCTTCTGACCCACAAATGTGGCCATACAGTTGAGGTGGGAAGTGTACCAAAGACAGCTTTGAAAACAGGGGAGCATTTCACTGCGAAAAATACCCTGGAGGTTTTTATCCTTTGAGTAACTTTCACAATCATTGACTAATCAAGGTTGTTGGCATTTTCTTTGAAGCAGATCCTACCCCAAGTCCTTCTCCCCTCCCCCTCTATCAGGATTAACAACAACAGCTTGGTGGACTAAGGCTTCACTTGTTGATGGAGATAGTTCAGGAGCAACAACAAGAACTAGTGCGACTGTATCTGACAAGCAGGTATGCCCTCCTACAATCAAAACAAGTTTTATAAAGAATGTAGCCCCTTGATTTAGATGCAGTCCGCGGTTTGTTAAATGACTATCTCGCCCTTGTCGACGAATACTCAACCCTTGTCGACGAGCGATTATTTTCTTTTACCAGTAATCAAGCAAGCCATCCACCAAAAATATCCAAACCCCCGAAAACGTGCAGTATGTTTATCTCCAAAGGGAGGGTGTTAAATGACAAACCAGGAAGCCTCGATCTCGCCCTCAAACACACTAAAATCACTGCGGACAGCGCTACTGGTGATGTCTACATCTCTCATATGTATATCACAGAAAAAAATATGAAGGAGGGACGGATCTTCAAATATTCCAAAAAAGGTCAGTTACTTGGGTTTCACAACCCTTTTTTTTAAAAAAAAATCAATTCAGAAAACATTTTGCATACAATTCCCGAACGAAGAGGAAACACACTTACACCTCCCGCGGAGATATCCTCCAGTTCCTGCATTCCACTGAATGACGCTATTTTCGTTCACCCGACTTGCATGTCACATTGGCGTGACCTTTTGGCTGTTGTGGATAACCACACGCCTTGTGTGCAACTCATCGACTTTTCAGCAGCGCAAGTGTTTGTGTATTTCAACGCTACAATGGGGCCAGCCATGTCAATTACCGTCAAACCACCCGAGGTAGGAAGGAGCATGCCGGAGATTCACGTTGGAACCAAGAACGGAATTTGGGTGATAAAACCCACATGTGAGTGGAACCCACTTTTTCAGTTTGATGTCCATGTCAACACCATGACCACACAGGGCAAGAGAACTCCACGTGGAACTTCACCCAGGTCAGGAAGCTACCTAGAGGGGTGGATGGATTCTACGGGTTCGACATTGTGAT
>JAHLWZ010000452.1:715-23764 GCA_020536535.1 Pelomyxa schiedti | reverse complement strand
GTGTGTGTGTGTGTGTGTGTGTGTGTGTGTGTGTGTGTGTGTGTGTGTGTGTGTGTGTGTGTGTGTGTGTGTGTGTGTGTGTGTGTGTGTGTGTGTGTGTGTGTGTGTGTGTGTGTGTGTCGTTGGGGTGGAGATCGAATCCCAACTTTTTTTTTTTTTTTTAATGATTATTATCGTCATCATCATCAGGGTGATTACTGGTGCAAAAGTGTGGTTCTGGCCACAGTCTCTTTTGTGGAGTTTGCAACTTACAGATTCTCCATCTCTGCTGATCTTTACAGCGAGTGGAATTACTTTGGTGATGCAAAATTCAAGGTGTGTGAAAGAATGATTGCTTGCCCAATTGAATCAAAATTCCTCCTCCCGCACACAAAAACCAAACGGAAAAACAGTGCCGCACACAAAACACCAAGAAAAAAGCACACACTCCAACAACAATTGAAAAACTCACCTGTTGCACGCAGTTTGAGTGGGTGAACGCATCCAACACGGAGTTTGAGTTGTGGTGGAGATTTGTTTTCCTCATTCTGACCTTCGTTGCAATTTGTGTGTTCGCATTTTTCCTTCGCCGACTCAAATTCGCCAACTGGACTGTTGAACAGAGGTATGTCAAAGCTTATCCACCTTCCCGTTTATGTGATCAGCACAACATAAATAAACAAACAATGAAAACTAAACTCCAACTCACGCCATCCACCACAACAATCAGATGGACTGCAATTCTTCTGTTTGCTCTTCTTGGATACAACAGTTATCATCATTCATCATTCACTTGATTCACCCACTCACCTTTTTTTTTTTCCCCCCTCCCCACCCAGACCCAGCATTCCCGTTGTACATTTTGGTTGACGGCTGGTTCCCCGTGTTCATCAACCAAGTGTTGACAACGATTTTCTTTGCCGTTCTCCTCCTTTACTGGCTGGTCACCTTCGATGGAATTCGAAAGGTTCTTTCCTGAGAGTGAAACTCCCCGAAAATCGCACCTCAAACCAACAACCAGGAATCACAAAATGCATCGGTGTGCAGATTGTACCTCCCGAAACTTCTGTTCATCGGAACATGCTGGGGACTCGTCGTGACCTTGCTCACTTGGAACCAGCTCCACACGGTCGCAGACCCCACGTACTCTTACGCTGATCAAATGGGTGGATACATCGTATGTCACCCTTGACACCTTCCCTCCCCAATTACACCAACACTAAACTCAACTCTCAACACTCAACACTCAATTCACACACACAGTTCCTTGCGATTGCCGCATGCGGAGTGATTGTGCTTTACCTGCTGTGGATCGGCTACCTCGTGTGGCGCGCCTTCGTCGAAAGCAAGGACGTGGCGTTCCTTGGCCCGCGAATCCGGTTCTTTGGCGGGTTCACTCTTTTCGTGATGGTTCTGTTCATTGCGCTGATCGTGATATCGTTCCTGTCACACCCCGCCGTCGAGAACAACGCGGCCAAGTTCCTGACGACGATCACGCTTCCCAACCTGTACATTTACGTTCTCGTCATCGTGTTCCTTCCCGTCAAGGACGCAAGTATGCTGTCGACGTTTCTTTCCCCTCCCTTCTTCCTCCCTTGCTTTTTTCTGTTCAATGAAACACCACCATCACTAACATGATATGGCAGTCAAATACCAGGACGTCAAGAAGGTACAAGCACAGGGGCTGACAACCGAGCCCACTGCCGTTGCAGATGGTGACTTCCCTCTTGAGGAATTCCCGGCAAATGAACAACCTGTTATGACTTCGACTCTCACTGCCGATTCAAAAACATCAACCCTTGAGGCTGATGCATCTGACAAGCCATAGACTAGCACAAGAGTAAATACACTACATAAACAAACACTCTTCAAATAATCCACACTCATGGCAAAATAAGTTTCACTCACTGCACCCATCTGAATACAATAAAATGATTTTCGAGACGTTCTCGTTTTTCTCGTTTTGAAAACACAAAGTCTTTGGGGCAGGAAGGAAAAAACAAAATTAAAAAGCGAAATAACACCCCGACGCTCTCGACAACCAAAGGCCCCTTAGGGAGGAGCAATTGGCAAAAGAGACCAGGGGAGACTGAGACCCACAATCCTTTCTGGAAAAGGCGCCCACCAAGAGCACCAATCATATCATCAACACCACACCAGGCACTAACACACAGCAGTAGCAAACCACAACAACAACATGTCATTGACAAGTGGAGGGGATCCCCGGACGTGGAGCGAGGCACAGGTGGTTACGTGGGTCAAG
This sequence comes from Pelomyxa schiedti, assembly GCA_020536535.1. Lineage (NCBI taxonomy): Eukaryota > Evosea > Pelobiontida > Pelomyxidae > Pelomyxa > Pelomyxa schiedti. Next base: position 21,522 of record JAHLWZ010000452.1, on the reverse strand, counting down.
TCCCTGGGGCCTCATTTTGTGGAGCATGCTGAAAAGTTCTCGGTGTGTTTTGCCTGTGATGTGCCTGTGCTTTGGCATTTTACTTTGTTTTTTTTTTTTTTTTTGTTTTTCTTAGAAAGGCAACATACTTGTTTCTTTGTTTTTTGGGATTTGAGCTGGGGTAATTATTGCTTACTAGAAATTTTGGGCCTAGGGGGTAAATGGAGCACAGCTGATAGAAATGAACTTGCCCCTACTTATTAACAAGCCATTTTTCATCAACTTTGTGCATGCCAAGCAACTAATCGACCACCGGGAAGAACTTGTGAAAAAGAATTCTGCTTGTATGTTCTATAGCTTTGAGCTACACTATTAACCATTTTCTAAGTAAAATCTCTTGACGACCTGTTTGCTGATCTCCCCCAGGCAAGCTCCATCTAGTCTGTATATTTGCTAACCTCCCTTCCTTTCCCTATAGATAGAAGGACTTGATGACTTTGACTTGGGTGAAGAGGATGTCAAGGAAGCCCCACAAGGAAATGATCTAATTTCTGCACCCGACACACCAAAAGACCCATCACTCACTTCTCCACCTTCTACCGGTGAATGCTCTGTTGCACCACCTTTAGATGTTCCCATACCCTCTCAACTCCCTCCCTCACAGGCACCAGAAATTATACAAATAACTCCACCACCAGGCGAACCTCAACTGAACCCTTCAACCCCACCAGAAAACCAGCCAGTTACTTCTTCTGGTACCTCAACATCACCTCGGCCTATCACATCAGAGCAAACACCAATACCACCCCCAAATAACGCCGAACCCATACCACCTCCTTCAACATCAGAAACTTCCAACACCGAAAACATACCACCTCCACACAACGAACTTTTTATTGCTCCACCTGGGGATGACACAGAGAGCATACCACCTCCAAATGATGCAAATCAGGGCTGGCTTTCCAGAAAAACTCTTCAGACGAGGCCAACATCAGGATTTGTTCTTGGGCAATCTAAACGAGATGACGATGGTACCTATCTCCTGGAATCTGAGATATCTAATTGTATCCCATAGCTAAAGTTCAAAAACCTAATGAACAGGCTGTTCAAAATAGAACAGACTCGTCTCCCACTCCCACACGCAAATCTTCAGACACACCTGCAATTTCTGTGAGTCCTGCAGAACCCACCCCTAGCAATGCGTCTGCCCCACTATCTTTATCAGCTCACACAAGTGCTAATTCACCAACTCCCACCACAGAGGAGCATCAACCCGCCGTGTGTACTCAGTTTTTTTCTTCTTTTTCCCTAAACTGCTCCTAAAACGTGCAGGACTCAAATTTGTTCAAGGTTTAAACACTACACTCTTAATGAAAAAGACACTTATCTTCACAGGAAATACAGGGAGGTACGGGTCTTGTTTCTGGTGCAATGTCATCATCTGCGGCTGCACCTGGGACCCCACCCGCTCCATCCTCCAAGATGAAACTGAAAGGGTTTTTGTTGAAATCATCATCATCAGATACCAAGGCACATGCCAAACCCCCCTCTGGACACCCTCATCTACCTAACCAGTCTGCAATAAGTTTCCGTTGCCATTTTTCACCCGTAATAGGATGGTCTACAATACAGATGAACTTGTCAAATACATCAGAGTACTTGAGACATCCCCTTGGGATGGGTCTGTAACCGACTACTGGACAAGCACCACAGAGGAAGGAGAAACATGGACAGTAAGAATCTCCACGCTCTGACCACCAAATGATATGCATCCATAGGGATCAGAACCAAACATCGAAAAAAACGGAGTGCCCCCCATGGATCTCACTTGCAGAGGAAATGGCGCATTTATAATTGAATTCGATCAGAATTCTGTAACACATACACAAAATCAAGATCCTCAGGGCTTTGTTGACCCCCATCGCTACTTTTTATTTTATAAAGCTTTCTTTGCTGAATCACGTAACATTGTCTTTGATGTATTATTCTAGCTCACCATTGCCCTCATAGCACACGAGTTGTATGTTTGTATGGAAGATAACACTTCACCTGTCATCATTGCTATTCAAGATGTTGACAAAGAACGTGATACAACCAAGCGAGTTCTTCTATTCAACAAAAAAGTATTTCTTCACAACTTTTTTCTTTGTCTCATCGTCTTTCAGACAACTGCCAGATATCTTGTGCACTCCCGGGACACTATTAAAACCATAACATCTTCTATTTTAAAATTGAGGTTTATCTGCACTGATAATGTTTTTAAAATACAAGTAATAGTCTAAAAAAAACTTACGGTATTTTCTCCTGTAGTGGCAGTTCGAAGATTATGAAAGTGAAGTCCCCTGCCCTGGTTAAAGATTTACTGAACTTTGAAGAGCGAAGCTCAGTGAAAGCTTACAAATTTGGGATTATTTATGTTAAAGCAAACCAGCATGATGAAAACGAAATCTTTAGTAACCGTAAGCGAGAGCAAAATTGGGAAGGGGAACCCACCAATTTTTCCAATTTACAGTTCATCATGATGGATCACCCCAGTACAAGGAATTTCTCAGGTTCATTGGTGACAAGGTATACCTGTGCAACTGGGAGAAATACCGTGCTGGGCTTGATGCAAAGAGTAATTTATACTTGAGCAAATATCTGTGTTTGACTTAACCATTTTAGCTGGCACAACTGGTAAAAAGTCTGTGTATATACAATTCCGAGGATACGAAATAATGTTTCATGTGCGACCATTGCCTCCATTTCTTTGTTTTCATTCATTTTACTAGGTTTCTACATATCTTCCCTTTCAACCTGATGACTTGCAACGCGTTGAAAGAAAGAGACATATCGGGAATGATGTTGTATGTTTCCTTTCTTTTCTTGGGTTTTTCTCCTTCTAACATACCTCAGATTGTTATTATTTTCAAGGAGCGGGCAGATCAAAACGACACGTTTTCTCCCAAACTTCTCACATCTCATTTTAATCGTACAATTTCTTTTTTACTGGATTTCCCTTACAGATTCTCCAGATTCTTTTTTTGTCGTGGAGCCTCTAGTAGATCAAGCTACCTCCAAGACCGCTTGTTATAATATTTGCGTGGCCAACAAGGCCGGAATATCACCTTACCCACCTTTCATGCCGGAATCTCCCAGATTCCCTCTCACTCCGGAATCCCGGGACTGGCTCCTACTAAAGAGTAAGCAACCCCTGCCAGTGCTACCACATAACTAACATTCCATAGTGATAAATGCAGAGCGGACAGCACTTGTCCAATCACCTGAATTCCGGGGTATGATGACTGCTCGCAAAGGCTCACTCGAGAACATAGTCAAGACCTACCTACCCACCAAGGGTTGAGTACATTCCAAAGTAACAGTCCACCCAGTATAGGCTTTTTGTGTTTGAAGATACTATTACCATAATCCGTTATCCCATTTTTCGGTGTAACCTGGGTCCGTCGCCACTCAGCAACGAGTTTTTTTTCTCCGCAAAATTGGGAAGAAGAAAAAAGGTTTTTTTTTCGTTTGACGGTACACAAGCATCCGGCAAGTAATGTCATCTGCTACAGCGATACCAAGTAGGAAGACCACAAACACAAAAAAAAAAAACAAGAACCTCATGGGCGTTTTGTAGTTTCTCGTGGCTTGGGTGATCTGTGGGAGGTACAAAAGCCAAGCACAGGGACAGTGAGAGTGATAAAGATACGAATAAAAGACGGTTCCCAGCCTTTCCTCTTTTTCCTCCCTTTTCTCGCCGTGTGCTCATTTGGGTTCTCTCGTCTTGCGTAGAAACGTGTGATGTTGACTCAAAACGTGAGAAGACAAACTCTGTAGAGAATGGTGGGTGTGCATTTCCTTGTTTTTACTTATTTTCCCATTTTAACAAACCCGATTTGAGGTAGACTTCAATGCTTTGCGTGAACTTGTCTCTGAGACTGAAGCTTGTTACATATTATTTCGGAAATCTGATTCGCAGTGGTTCTTTATCTCGTTTGTCCCAGACAGGGCTCCCGTGAGCAATGTTTAATAAAAAAAACCAATGTCTAATGCTGTCTAACCTAGATTGCTGATAAACTAGTGTATGCAGCCACTACTTCGCCTCTTAAACACAATCTTGGCGGCAGTTTTATTGACGACTTTCGCTTTGATAAGATTGCTGTTAGTGAGTGATATTGGAGTCTCAAGTAATTTCTTTTCCCAGGAATTCAACTGGACCTCATATCTGGAGTCCAAAAAGCCAGTGAAGTGCCTCAGTGAAAGGGAGAAACAAATAGAAAAATTGGTGCGGTTTTTCTTATATCTTCCTTTCACAAACACCACAAATATCTCAGAATGAAATGGAAGCTCAGGCTCGTAGAGAACAAGAGGAGGCTGCAAGTAGAAAACTTAGATCCAGTAGTACTTCTACCACCTCACCATCTGGCACTGCGTCAGACAAAACCCGGTCTTTGAGTCCCGTTGATAGGAAACCCTCAGTTGGTTCCTCTAGTACCACTCCAGCTTCTCCGAAGACAACAAAAGCTCCAAGTGCAATTGCCAAACCAGGCAAGTTACCGTTTCCTAGTCGTTGCATTCTTAATACTGACTTCAACTTGCTTCAGCTCCCCCTCTCTCCAGTGTTTCAACCTCGACTTCTTCAGGTGTTTCTGGCCTTGCAGCAAAATTTGAATACATGAACACAGGTCAGTTGTTCACTCTTTTAGGTTTTTTTTTTTACATTCCCAGGTGAATTATCGACATCACCATCAGCCTCTAGACCTGTGCAAGAAGAACATGTGAGGGTTGATGGCATTGGTGGCTATCACACCGTGAAACTTCCACTTTCCTCTAGTGCCACCACAGCATTATCACAGTACAAGACAAATACAATTAACTTCATTGAACTTGTATGACCCGAATTATCCTGTAACCTAATAACAAAAAAAAAAAAGCAAGTGACTGAAGACCCAGAAGAAATTGTTGCTGCATACACAGGCTCAATTCCAGTTGGATCAGTGGGATCCCGGATTATTACCACAGAACCAAGATTTTACCTTTACAATTTTATGTCACCTTCGGCATTAGCACCTAAATCCCGTAAGCCTGCTTTCCATCGATGTGGCTAACTATAATATTAGTGTTCATCTACTGTTGTCCCGATAAATCACCAGCTAAAATGAGTAACTACGTTCCCTCTCCAAACCTTCTTTAATGTAATTTAGGAATGGTCTATTCTACAGTTAAACCCACAGTCTCAAAAGAAATTTCCGTTGCAGGCATTAACTTGGCCAAAAATGTTTACACCCACGATTATTCCATCATTAATTCAGATGTAGTTTGAGATTAGAGGACCAGAAGAGTTCACAGTTCAACAAATCAACGATGCTCTACGCCCTAGCCATGCCTCATATGAGCCTGCAAAGTCCACAACAACAAACAAATCCCGGACGGTAGAAGCCCCACACCCTGTATACAGCATGATTGGAGGGGAGGCCCACAGTGTGCATTCCTCAAATGCTATTCACCATTCCCAAAATTAATTCCGTACATAGGTGGCAGCACCAAGAAGAAAATAACTTTACCACCATCAGGCGCTTATGAGTGAAAAAACCATCCACACAACGATTGTATCGTAATTTGTTATTTTTCTCTTTTCACTCTTGTGCCTTGGAATTCGTTTTTTTTTTGGTTGCCAATCATTAAGGAAGAGGAGGTCTATAGGTGTTGGGCTCGTGGTTCACGGAGCAGAGAGAGTTTGTACATTTCTTCTTCAGAACCGTGCGTTGTGGAGAGTAACATTTGTTGCACCAGGTCACGGTTGGTGCTGTTACTATTACCGGAGCTGCTTCTGTGGTGTGGGTGTTGGTACATTGGCGGGGGTGTGAAGGGTATTTGCTGCAAGGTGAGAATTTCTCGGATTACTGTTGAGAACATTCGGCACTTGGCAAAGTTGACTTGTGTTCCTATGGTATCAGGATCGCCGTCCATTATGAAGACGATGTCGGTGAGATAGAGACCTGTTGTAGTTGTGTTTGCCATTGTGATTGTGTTTTGGTGTTCATCAATGACTTGAACTTGTTAGGGGGTACTTACACAGGTATGGCAGACAAGGAGGTTTGGCAGCGCGGATAAAGTTTCGAAGTGAACGGCTGCTAAATTTAGGATCTATCAGATTAAAGAGGTACTCCATTCTCTTTTGTGACTTCTTGGGTAACTTCAGAAACAGTGTTAGGACAAAACGAACATCTGCCCACAACCAAGTACCTTGGCCAAAGTTTTCTTCAATCTCCGTAGGCTCACAAGGTTAACCCCAGCCACCACTGCCATGGAAGAAAATACATTGTTTATCTTCAAGAGATTATCTGCAAGGTCAATCACCTTTGCCAGAGCAGAGACTCTTTGGTCAATGGTGGATTTTGACAATACATATCGGCATACCCAGTAGGAAATCTTGTAGAAAGGGGCTCAGAAAAGAAAACTCTGCTGTAACATACTGCGTTGGAAGTATTCAGCATAATTGTAATATGGGGACAATCGGTTTGCCTAGTCGGTCGCATCCAACCCTGGTGTGCAAATTCTTTGACTTGAATTCTTCGATAAATCTCTCCTGTGACACAAGTGATATGCCAGGCACACTCGTGAGGTTCCATGAGTTCAAGAAGAGGTTGGGAGAATGGCTCTTGGGGCGAGTAACATTCATATTGTACAGGAAGATTAAAGGCTGAAGCCTTAGGAGGGATGCGGAATCTATTTGCGAAAAAATGAGAATAACTGAAGGACTGAGAAATATACATTTGAGAGGCAATTGACGATGAAAAAGCGTTCCATTGAGGGTGAGCACAGCGGTGGTGGATAAACACCTTCAAATCTAGGAAAAATTCCGAAAATTTGAGCGATATTTCCAGTAGATCCCTCATAGAAAGGCAAATTTCTCTCCGAACTTCTTGTGGCAGTTGCAAAAGGATGCTGTGTGATGAAGCAGATCGATTTTGGGGAGTGCACATTAGAGTCGTAGCACAATCGCGCCACTTCAGTAGTTCAACGAGTGCATTTGGGCAGTCTACCACAAAGGGTTAGGTTTTTAAAGAACAGTGTTCCGAACTTTCTGTGAAGTCCTCAGGCACAAGAGACAGCCACGTTTTGAGTGCATGAAGAATTCTTGACACAAGTTGAATATGTTTAGTCTAAGAAGGAAGCAAACCTCGTTTGTTCCTCTTGAGCCGTAGGTGACACAGTCGAATCCCGTTCCATGAAGCTTTAAGGGACATTAGGCAGCAGAAAAACTATTGAGAGGATCAAAAACCTCTTTACCAACAAATCAAATACTTTGTGCTGGGTGGTGATTTGTTGATATGATAAGAAAAATTCCGCAAGGAAGAGATTCTTATCCAGCAGTAATCTTCTTTCTTCACCTTTTTCGAGTCAGTCCTTTATAGACTCGTAACAATAACTGTGGGAGTCAGGAGGAGGGTTCAACCAACCATCGATGAACATGAGAAAAATGAGGTGCTCCACACTTGGTGCCATTAACACCTTTCCATCACGTAAAATCACGTGACTCTTTCATTGGTTACGGCTTATTTGGGTAAAGAACATGTTGGACACGATTAAAATCAAATTCCTATAGCTAAATCCACCAGTGCACCCAACTTGGAGTGCCGTTTCGGTTTTGGCACACCTCGGAGTCCCGTGGCTTGCTCATTTGGCCTGCTTGGGTTATGATTTAGCAGAAATATGATCTCCAGACAGGTCCCCTGGTTACATCTTTCCAGATCAGAGGAATCACAGTGCATAGCACCCTCCTCCAGGACTTAGATTCTTCGGGGAGGACTTAGCAGCAATATTGAGCAAGCTAATTAATCCTGAAAGAAACAATTGCGTGCGATACCGATCTTCGTAAATTGCCTACGAACCATGACGACGGCAACAACATCCACGGCCACGACGACTGTCAGGGACATTCCCAAGTTGGAACGAACAAGTAGCCGCCCACGCTTTCTTCCTTTTTTTTTTTCCCCTCTTCCCGGGTTTTACTGCCATTGTATTGGTGAGCAATTGTATTCATTCTTTTAGGTGCACATTCACACATTCGAGGACTTGGTCTCACAACAGAACTTGATGCAAGACAGAAATCAGAAGGACTTGTGGGGCAACGTGCAGCGCGAAAGGCTGCAGGAGTAATTGTTAAAATGATACAGAGTGGAAAAATTGGAGGGAGAGCTGTATTGATTGCGGGTGAACCTGGCACAGGCAAAACTGCAATTGCCATGGGTCTCTTTATTTCCATTTTTTATCTCTTAAATCAACAACAACAAAAAAACCCCTAACCAACACTCTATTTATGTAATTTTACTGCAGCTATGTCACAAGCACTTGGCAAAGAAACCCCATTCACAATGATTGCTGGCAGTGAAGTCTTCTCCCTTGAAATGAGCAAAACTGAAGCACTAACACAGGTAACCATGGACTTGTAGTATTTTCAATGGTTAACGTACTACAGGCCTTCCGCAGAAGTATTGGTGTAAGAATAAAAGAAGAAACGGAAATCCTCGAGGGAGAAGTAGTGGACATTCATATTGACAGACCTGCTGCAGCAACTGTACTTTTCTTTAAAGAGCTTGTGGTATCAATGTAACTGGAGCAAAGGCAGGACCAAGCGGTAAAATGACCATGAAGACAACAGATATGGAGACAAGCTATGAATTGGGAGCTAAAATGATTGATAGCCTTACAAAGGAAAAAGTTACAGCTGGGTAATTACAACCAACTGAGATTGTTGACATTTTAAATCTCCACAGCGACGTTATCTCCATTGACAAAGCAACCGGGAAGGTTACCAAGCTGGGACGATCTTTTGCCCATTCACGTGATTACGAAGTTATGGGACCAATGGTAGAGCTGAACTTTGTAGTTCCTCTTTTTTTTTTGATCTGCTGTAGGTCAAGTTTGTTACCACTCCTGGTGGCGAACTGCAACAAAGACGGGAAGTTGTCCACACTGTCACACTTCACGAAATCGATGTCATTAATAGCCGCGCCCAAGGGTTCCTTGCGTTGTTCGCTGGTGATACCGGTGAAATCAAACCGGAAGTCAGAGTGCAAATAAATCAAAAAGTTGCAGAATGGAGAGAAGAGGGAAAAGCAGAGATCGTGCCCGGAGTACAAACTTCTTCACAACCATAATATTGTGACAGCTCCATAGGTTCTATTTATCGATGAAGTGCATATGCTTGATTTGGAATGCTTCTCGTTTCTCAACAATGCCATTGAGAGTGAAATGTCACCGTTGTTGATTGTCGCCACAAACAGAGGCATTACGAATATCAGAGGCACGGATATCAAGTCACCACATGGCATTCCCATTGATATGCTTGACAGGTGAGGCAAAAACTCCCTTTTTTCCGTTCCTCAACGCTTATAAGACTTCTGATTATATCGACTTCAGCTTACGAAGAACAAGATATCAAAGAAATACTCCAAATTCGGTACACCCACCCGATAACAAAATCATCTAAAATGCCAAAACACAGTGCAGAGGAAGAGGACGTGGACCTTGATGAGGAAGCACTTCTTCTCTTAACAGAGATTGGGCGCTCAACAACCCTTCGCTATGCGATTCAACTCATTACTCCAGCTTCTTTGATATGCCTCAAGAGAAAGGTAACCACAGACAACCAATCCCCTCGACTTACCAAAACCACCTTTAGGGGAAAACTGTGTCAGCCGCCGATGTAAAGAAGTGTTACGACCTATTTGTGGACGTAACCAGGTCGACCGAGTACCTCAGTGGCTACACAGACTCCATGTTTGAAGTAAGTGAAAGTGCAAGCACCGCCACCAGCACGAGCACGAGCACATCAGCTAGCACAAGCACAACGGGCAACGAAATGGAATGAAAATTTCATTCGAATTTCTCGTGGTTGTCTGGGAAATCCAAGATGGTTTGACATTTTTCCCTGCTTTTCTTCTGCCGTTTCGGGTTTTTCATCTGAGAAAACAGGAAAAAAACAAAGTGGGAATCGACGGTTGAACGAATGGACTCGTACGAGAACGTCGGCACGTCGGCCGCGAGCAATGCGTACAGCAACATGAGCATAAGGGAGATAAAGGAGAAACTGAAAGCACTGCACGTCAATTTCGTTGGTTGCACAGAGAAATCTGAATTAATCAGCCTCCTCAAGCAGTGTGCACCCTCAAACCAAAACAACAACGGCTATTATTCATATTAATTAACTCCACCAACAACCAATACAAAAAAACAAACTGTTGTTATTCAGGCATGATACAACCACCCCAGCTGAGCAACCACAACCTCAACAATCGCAACCGCAAACGCAACCACAACCACCAGAACAAGCCACGAGGCACCCATCAGAGGTACCGATGGAGAACAGCTTCAGCTACAGCAACCAGCCCAACTCGGAGCCCACAAACCCTGTCATCGACGAAAACACCTCTGCCCCACCTCCCCAGCCGGATCCCATAAATCCTACGTACCCCACAAACCCCATCTACGAGCCAGATCAGGATGCTGCGTCAGGCGCACACCTGAGGTCAGCACCAAGCCCACCGCCTCAGTACACCCCAGCACCTGCTGATGATTTTGTGCCTGAAATGCTACAGAAAAGGCCGAGGGAGGAGTACCCGAATGTGGGCGACAGCGGCTCGTCTGCCTCCCATAACCAGTTTTCTTCAATGTCGATCAGGGTGTGTTTTTGCCCTTGCCCTTGTTCCTTGGTGTAGGACTGATGATTTGTTTCTATAACAGGACCTGAAGGCCAAACTGAAAGCTGCGGGGGTTGACTTTTCTGGTTGCAGTGAGAAATCTGAGCTTGTGTCTCTGGCAAGTAAAAACCTCAAGCTGTAGCTGTGTCTATGTTTATAAATGTCCAAGTAGTTTGCTTTCAAGAATGAACCTGAATTGTTAGCTTCCCAGCCTTTCTTGATCAATACTATGTGAACAACGTTAGGTTGGTGGATAGCTTCTTGGTGGAATCATGGTTCATGGGTGGGGTTGTTGTGGCTGTGTTGGGTACGGCAGAGTACAGTTCAGTAGAGTACAGCCAGTTCCACACGGCCAACGAAATCACCTCAACAAACATCGTTCCCAGGGGTCGATGGCACTAACCACCGCACAAGCTCCAAGTTGGGTTCATCATGACGGCAGAATTGTCACCAACTTTAAGGGAGGAATCTTCTGGAGTGCAGCAGTGCATTTTGGGAGCAGCGGTGGTGCATTTGGAGAGTGGGTTGCCAGTTTGGGTGCATTTGGGAGCAGCAAGGCGCATTTGGGAGCATTTGGGGGAGCAAAGAGTGGGTGGTTTGGGAGCAAGCATTTGGGGAGCAGAGCAGCTTGGGAGCATTTGGGTGGTGCATTTTTGGGGATAGTGGGGTGGGATTCATAATATCCCTTATTGCAAGCCAGATGCCTCGCACTCATGTGTAGTTCAGAAACAAAACAGTTTTTTAATGTTTGGGCTTGGCCTCGATCTCGTGTCTTGGTATGTGTCTGCGGTTGGTGCCGCTTAGCCCCTGAAACGTCATTAACCCCCTTTGTCTGGAAACGCCTTCCTTTAAAATCAAAAACCGCAACCCATAGGACAAAAAGATATGTATTCTTCATTGTTGTAAGTTTTTGTACAGATGGATAAGAGCCTAGTGCTGGCACTAGTGGTAGTGTTGCTTGGTTGCTGGGGCACACCCATCCTGTGTTTGATGGGTTGCTATCAGTAATCCCCAAACGGAAAAACCAGATCCCACAGGTTCACCCCAAAGGCGAAACTGATACCAAAGTGAGTCAATCTCATTTGGTTGTGTTTGCCTGTGTGGAAGCGGTGCTGGTCTCCTGCAACAACTACAGGCAAGATATTCCACTGGGGGACAGTGAGCCAATAATAATGGAAGGTGGACTGTTTCGGTATACATAGTGCCCTCCAGCTTTTCGGTCGGGGAAATGCTGTTCGTCGCGCAATCGTAGTGCCTGCATGATCCCATATCTCCCAACTGCCAAAACTCTGATTAGATCAAATAAAATACGGTTGTGTATCACAACCTTAACATTCCAACGTTCATGGATCATTATGTTTTGCGGTTTAATGTCTCCAAGGATATTCTCATTTCTTTCTGTGGGGAGAGGGCAGTAGCATTCGGAAATAATACTGGACCAATACCACTTAGCAGGGTTCTGTCCCCTCACATATATAGTTAGAAGCAAGTGAGAACTCGAGGGAAACCTACCTTTACGATATGAGAAATAGGAAGGTCACTGTGACAAGTATGGCCCCAACGCGTAGCAGACCAAGAAAAACGGACCCGCCGAAGAAAGAAAATAGGTTCAAGGAGCGGAAAGCACATCTCAAAGAGCAAGGGTATCCGTATCAGAACCAGTCCCCACTGTGTTACGATTAGTATCGTAAATTTTTAACTAAAAAAGATAATAGAGTAAATACTGGACAAACCCAAGGTTAACGAGGGGAAAAAAGGGAAAAAAAAAAAGTAGACACACATAATGAAAATTGCCAACAACAGTCACATTGCAAAACGGCTGCGTAACTGGTAGCACGCCACGCACCACCTAACCCACCAGAGCCCCACCGACAAACGACATCAACCAAACTGCATCCCTCTTTTCGCATTTTATTGTTCACCCGCGTATTTGAACGCCATTCAGTGCTCACCACCTTCTCAAGATCCAACCCAAGCGAAACCGTTTCGGTTGAAAATCCAACAAAAAAAAAAAAAAAAGAGGCGCCAGACACACAACGGAATGTTCAACTGGGGCCGACGCCGAATGGGTTACGACCACCACGGGGGCCCGCCGTCCCCATCGTCCACCGCGAGCGCGACCACGAGCAGTAGCTGCCCCCCGCCGCCGCCACCGCCCCCGCCGCGGCCGGCGGCGACGCAGTGCTGCCCACCTCCGGCATCCTCGGGAAGGGGCGCCCTTTTGACCGACATACACAAGGGCCACAGGTTAAAGAAAACCGTGACAAATGACAGGAGCATCCCGGTGTTGGGTGTGTGCTGGGGATGTTGTGTGTGTGCTCTCCCATTTTTGGTGCTTTTGTTGTCGTTTCGCCCTGCCAACATTTTTTTAACACTGTGGCTTATCTCTTATTGGTTTCGTTATTGTTGGTGACTGCTTTGTATTCTCTTTGGGTGGGGACTAACCCTGTGATACCTGGACTCTCAAGAACAGTCGACCCCGCGGCCCCACGCGCACCACCACCGCCTTCTTCTCTCGCCTCTGCCCTAGAAAGCAGACTCCAATCAAATATGCGAACGCGCAACACCATGTTGGAAATCATACGGGGCTCTAGGCGGCCCGCCGCCGCCGCCGCCACCACCACTATGCCCACGCCCCCGCCTCCTCCCCGCCCGCCACCTCCACCCGCGCCCGCTCCTCAGTTCGTGTACATCGAGGGCGAGCTGGAAAAGTGCGGGGAGCACCTCAAGTGCCCGGTCTGCTTCATGCCGCTCCTGGCCCCGATGATGCACTCTGGCTGCGGCCACATGTTCTGCACCCGGCAGGTCGAGGGCGCCCCCAGGGCCTGCATCGTGCTCGGCGACCATTGCCCGATGTGCAGGGCCCCGGTCCAGAACGGCACACTGACCGCCGTCCCAAGAGCCATCACGCAGCCCCTGGACGAGCTCAAGGTCGAGTGCCCCGGTGTGTAGCGTTCCACAACCCCCCCCCCCCCCCTTGCAACCGCCAACAACTAACCACCAAAAAAAACCAACCAACCAACAAACACACCCACAGTTTGCAAGGGGGCAGTGACCAGGGGGACCTACGAGGAGCACATCAACGCGTGCCCGGTGCCGTGCGCCCTGGGCTGCGGGGCCAAGGTGGCGCCGTCGGCGCGGGCGAGGCACGAGGCGGCGGAGTGCCCCAAGGCCGCGGCCGCGTGCCCCGCGGCGGACATGGGCTGCCCGTGGCACGGCGCCGTGCCGGACCTGGCCGAGCACACGCGGGCGTGCCCGGTCGTGCACCTGCGCCCGGTGATACTGCGCCTGCAGGGCGAGGTCGCGGCGCTGCAGAACCGCGTGAGGACGCTGGAGCGCTCGGGCCGCGCGCAGTCCCCGGCCCTATTCAGCGAGGTGGAGGAGGACGACGACGATTTCTGGTCCTGATCAGGGGCCCAGTGCTGTACTCAGTACCTCAGGAACCCTTTCAGATTGCAGATCTGTAAATTTAAATTTTTGAGCTTGTTGTGCACAACACACAATGTACAAGGTGCGTTGTTGTTGGCGTTAGCGTGGTGGTTATTTTTCCTTTTTTTCTTCTCCACTTCGAGGCGAATGACCTATGGGAGTAATATTTGTTTGACGTAGGTGCGGTTGACGCGTGAGTACAGAGCAATTTTGAAAGATCCGGTGCCGTATGTTGAGGCGCACCCGTCGCAAAATGACTTACTTGTGTGGCACTATTGCATTACTGGACCGGCGGATTCGCCCTACTACCTCGGCAGATACTTTGGCTCTTTGATTTTCCCTGGCGGTGTGTCTTGTTGCTAGTTTATTTTTAAAGTTGACCCGTTATTTTTACTACAGAATACCCTATGAAGGTTTTTCCCTCTCTTTTTCTTTCTGGTTTTGACGGCTTCCTAGCCACCTTCTATTATGATTCATACTCCAAACGGTAGATTTAAGGTGCATACCCCTTTTTCTTTTTTTTCATGGTTTCCTTACTTGTGTTTTTGCCTGAAGCCAGATACTCGCCTCTGCTTCTCAATGAGTGACTGTGCGCCAGATTAATCTGTAATCTATTCCCTTACTATTGTTTTCAGTTCACCCAGAAACTTGGAACCCCATGTGGAGTGTCTCCTCCATTCTCACCGGACTATTATCGTTTATGGTAAGAAAGTGATCTAACATCACACCCAACGAACCCACACCCAAAGCTCGAGGAGGCACAGACCTACGGTTCAATCGAGGCCTCTACCGAAGACCGGAAAGCACTCGCAGCCGCCTCACACGCTTTCAATAACAATCACAGAGTTTTCAAGAAGGAATTTCCGCACCTTGTTAATACAGTTCCAGGTACAAACAAAATACTATCAAACAAACAGACAATGATGACTTATGTCACAGAGCCAGAGACACCCGCAAAAAAGCCCAACTCTTCGGATAGCGCCCAAACAACCACCACAACATCAACAACACAAATGACTCCACCAGAACCCCCTGTTGACACTCCTCCTGTGGTTGCCACACAACCGGAACCCCACCCCACAAATGAAACCCCAATTCACCCACAAATGCACAAAGAAGAGCTTCCACAAGCAGAGCCACACCAAGAGCCTCAGCCTCATCCTCAGCCGCAACCACAGCCTCAACCAAACAAGCCCAAAGCAAATAAGAAGAAAGGGAGAAGGCGCAGATGAAGGGATTTGTTTTTGAAAGAAAACCCGTTTTACTACGTGATTTTTCCAAACAATGAGAAAAGGGGTAAAAAAGCGTGAAAAACTGACAAAAAGACACTGTTTGGCCTTTATACAGTTGAAGGACTAGTGTACAGGGCAAATCAGGAATCGGAGGACATTCCCGTGTCTGGTGGTGTGCAAGCAGGGGGTGACCTCACCCAAGAAACATAGTCGTCAAAGAGCAAGGGCCACGGTTGTGATGAGTCATACCCGTCATAGTTCTGTGGAATTGCTTGTGCAAATTCTGGCCAGGTGAGCCACTGGTCTCGATTGATTGCTTTCACTGCCTTGTTTTGACGAAGAAACTCGATCAATTTAGAAGTGTGATACCTTTCAAATATGTTAGGAGTTATGTGGGTTTCATTGTTACCGGAGGTTCGGTCGGCAGGTCATTATAATTTCCCACATTGGAATTGCCATAGACACATCAATGACCGTGGACACCTCTGTATCTTTGCAAAAATTGAAGGCGTACTGGTACAAGTCAGAGAATTTCTGCCTGTTGTTTTTTATAACAACTTGCAACTCTTCGAGCTTCTTCCTACATGTTGTTGGAAAGAGGTGTACAATGCAGTATACCGTGCTTCCTCAGGAGATGAACACCCCAGATGCTGCATGCCTTCAACAAATTCGTTGTGGGTGATGATGCCCATGGTCTTTTCACCCATTTGCCATGCAAATATGAGGGCAGATAGCGAGTCTGGTGCGATCTTCATGTCAGATAACAATTGTGTAACACCTATTTTGGTAGGCATCGAACAAAGAACATCCAGTGAATGAAATCAACCTTCAGAGTTTATGACTGAGGATTCGTTGATCACTGTAGGTGGAGCTGCCCCTGGGATAGGAATAGATGCATACTTTTGAAACTGTGCCTGAAACTGGATTACATTCAATTTTTTTTTTTTTTCGTACTTCAATTGCTGCCTGTTTATCGACCTTAGTCAGCTGCCCTGGCTTACGAGCAGGACCACCAAGTGAATCAAGTTGGTTTTTGAATTCCATAAGGAATCCCACAGTGTGGTCCGTATCATCTCTGTAATGGTAATAGCAGAAGAAAAAAGGAAATAGTAAGGGCTCTAGGTACTCATTGATCTTAGAAAGTGCTTTTATCAAGTGAATATCCGTGTCAGGAAACATTTCCACCAAGAACACAACCGCACCCTCCCCTGCATCATTGGCACCACTGCTAGATTCTTTCTCCGATGCATAGGCCAACAAAATGGACAATGCTGCATCGACGTTTCCTGAGCACGCCAGAACAACCGCTTGGACGACATTCTCATCGAGGGCTGGGAACATAGAGCCAAACTCAACATCCATGGCAGTTTGAGTGTATAACTTCCTCCCTTCGTCCAACAGCAGTCAGCTGTGGTGGTTGAAAATCTTCCACGTTGGTGATTTGGGTTCTGCCTCCTCAGATCTTGACATGTGTCTCGGATGCCACGGGTTGGGAAACTAAGTTGTCAAACCCCGAATGGCACATTACTTTGCCTGCACGCCACCGAATTTTCTTCAGATTGTTAATTCCTTTTATTATAACTTAAAAAAAAAAACCAAGTCCCATGTACCCCTCACCTTCTCCGTCGCAGCCCAAGTCCGCAGCAGCAGCAGTCGCTGCCGCTGCCGCCGCCACGAATGCGCCGTTTTTGCACCATCTCGCTCACCCCACGAACACCGGGGGGGGTGGTACTGGCAACAGCAACCAACTGGTGCCACCATCGCCGGGTTTACAGAGCACACCTGGGGGAAATTCTTCATCTACGTCGTCGTCCACTTCTGCCACCACTTCGACATCAACTTCGGCATCCACTACTGCTACGACGTCCACGACCACTTCAAGTTCGACTCCTCCGCCAATGCCACCACCTACGTATACGCTTACTAAATACGGGCCTCCTGTTGTTGTGGTAAACACCTGACTTAATGTTTTGTTCTGTCACTCACCCCTGGCAGGTTGATACAGGTTCCTTGAGTATACCACCCCCTATGTCAAGTGCTGCCGCCGCAGCGGCCGCTACGATTGCTGCTCAAAAGCAACATGCTGCACTCGTGGCCGCTGCAGCTGCCAGTGGAAAACTTGTAAATCCAGCGCTGGTCTCTAACCCTGCTGCCGCTGTGGCTGCAGCTGCAGCCGTTGCTGCAGCGGCTGCTGCCAATGTAGGAGTAAATAAAGGTGCTGTACTTCAGCAATACCCTCTCACAAACAAGAAATTCTTCCGAACATGTGCCGGACAACACTGGGAGGATCCCTCTTTGGCCGAATGGCCTGAAAGTACGCGTTCTCGTTATGTATTCTTTAACCAATTTTATTCTTTTAGGTGACTTCAGACTATTTGTTGGAGACTTAGGAAATGAAGTTAACGACGAAGTACTCCGCAGTTCATTTGCCAAATATACTTCACTTCAAAAAGCCAAGTCAAGTGCCCTTTCGTGACCTTTTGAATTAATATACATTACTGAATCAATCAATTACCTATGACAACTCCACTGACAGTACCCAAAACAGGGTCATAAGGGATAAAAGATCTCAAAAAAGTAGGGGCTATGGATTTGTAAGTTTTGCTGACCCAATGGATTTCACACGTGCCCTGCGAGAAATGAATGGTAAAGTGTTACAGTAACTTGATGCTAAACTCCCCTAGGCAAGTATGTTGGAAATAGGCCGTGCAAACTCCGAAAAAGTACCTGGGCTGACAGAGTTGATGAGGAGAAACTTATGGAAGAAAGACTTGCAAAGAAACGCAAAACAGGCTCCACCAACAAGAAAGTAAAAGCAAAACCCAAACCCATTACCCGAAGTTACACAGAAAAATTTTAGGAGCAAACAATAATATTTTTGTATTTGGGTCTATACACAGCAAAACTTTTTTCTCTAATGCTTTGAATGAGACGCAGCAGGTGCTGGTTGGTCCCTATGGGAATTGGGAATGTGAGGAAGCACCTTGATTACAAATGTTCCTCGTGCTGTCCCATTATGTATAATATCCATTGTAGAAATTCCGTTTTGAATGAGAGAACGAGGGGTAACCTAGTACGAGAAGGAGAACTTAGTTGAAGAGAGGAGGGGATTGAGGCTAACCGTAAACTCTCCCCTGGTTACAGTTAGAAGATACAAAACTTAGTTACTGCATACAGCTTGTCATTTGCAGAGAATCTATCCCAATCCACTACTTCAAAGCAGAGAGCCTCATCCAACTCAGTGTTGGCAATGCAAAGTGAAAAAAATTTCCATTTCGGGTTTGCATTCTAAACAACCTGTTGGAATAAGGAGTTGTCTAGAATATTCCTTACATCTTTCAAAATTTCTGATTTGAAGAGCTTCAGGTTCTTCTTAGATGGATTCTTCACTTTGAAATAAGGATCGACACCTTTGAAGCATTTGATTGATTTAAAAAAGTTGGCACTAAATAAATACCAGCCTTGCCAGTAAAATCCATTTTAGGAAGATTTCTTCCCTCACAGTATAAATCAACTGGGCACAGAATGGATATTGTGAATTGGCCACGCTTACTGCCATCTTTCAGTAAATCCTTTGTTACAGTCCCATGTTCCAGGAGTTCTCTTGCCGGCATAGAAAAAGTGCCACTGATAAATGTCACTTTGGGGTGATATAAAGAGAGAAGTGCATTAGATCATTAGAGGAGAATCTGTCCCAATCCCATGCTTCAACAACAAGAAGCTGATTCACATCTTTCGTTGGAAGTAGAAGAACAAAAATATCCCACTTAGGGCTTTGGGTCTGTACGATGTAAGGCTTGATAAGGAGATATGAGAGCCTACCCCTTTTATTGTCTCGGATCTGAACAATTCCTTATCGGGAAAGAGAGGATTTTTAATCAAAAAATAAGGATCTTCAAAAGGTAAGTTGTTCCAATGAGCGCTTTCTTACCCGCTGTATCAGTGAGATCCATTGATGGTAGGTGGGCTGCTTTACATTGAATACTAAAGCTGTTAAAAAAGGGAGAGAAGAAAGAGGAAAAGAACCAGAGTGGCCCGGTGATTTCAATAGCTGGAAGAAGAAAAAATCAGAACCCAGAGGAGGTGAAAAAGCATTAACCTGCAGATGGACAGTTCCACTGCATTTTACCAGCTGTTACATTCACGTAGTACTTCTGTAAATATGGTTCGTCAAAGATATTCTATAATTATAATAGCAGGACAGGCACCGTTCGAGTAGCAGCATCAACTCTCTCTTCCCATCCAGTGGGAAGGGCAGCTGGCGTGGAAGCAGGTGTACTGGCAGCAGTACTTCGAGGGCTAGTTGCAACTGGGGTGGGTGAGGGAGAGTGGTGGTGGTGATGGTGTGAATGGGGGGGTGGCTGATTGCCAGGTGGTAACTGCCCAGGATATTCCGGAGTAACCGGGGGTGTCCACTGAGTCTCCCCAGTCTTTGTATTAGCGTAGTACACCTAAACCAATCAAATCCACTGTTATTAGAAATAAAATAAAAAAAAAAACCCCAAGCTGGCTATTTTTAGCAAAGTTAAATATAGAAATCACGCACCTTCTTTGTCTTGGGGTCGACAATTGCAACCCAAGGGGGAGGAAGATGCACCACGCCCCCGGTTGGAGGAGGAGCCGTGGACGTGATAGCCATTTGCGGGGGTGTCATGACGACCATTGGAGGGGGCGATGACTGCTGGACCATCACGATTGGGATCCCGCCCATTGCCATGCCCGGCATCCCCCCCGTCATTATGGGAGCGGTGGCTTGGTCCATTCCCGACCAACCTGGCGGCGGCGCCATTGGCCTGTCCCATTGCGTGACTCTGTTGAGCTGGTTCACGTAAAACACCTGCCCAAAAGGCCGGGTCAGACGGGAAATGTGAAATTTGGTTTCGGGATGTAGAGCTGGGAGGAGCGGCATAGAAACTACCTTGTTGGTACCGGCATCGTACACTTCAGTCCAGCCGGGGGGAAGTCCCTGTGTGAGAAAATGGTGAGGCAAAACAAAAGTAACAACAGCAAAAGCAAAAAGGAAAAAAAAAAAGGTACTAGGGGCTGTGCGCTCATCGTCAACGGCGGCTGGTTTGTTTTCTAAATTCGTTTGTTTCTTTGGGAAAACTCGCTGTGGGAAGAGCAGTTGGGGGACAGAGCTCTGGAGTCCCCCATTAGAGTGGTATGGTATGTTAAAAAAGAAAAAGCCTGAGGAAATCAGTGTGTCCCGGGTCTTGGGGTCTTTCCGGAACGTCGACTGCCGCTTTTGCTTGCCGATTTCTGCATCTCATCACGGCCGTTCAAACAAATAAACCAAACACAACAAGGCACACGGGCGGGGGATGGCGTCAGTGGAGGTTCCTCTTCTGGTTAACAGGGCCGATGACGACGTATCGTCGGACGACGGTACTCGACAGCCAAGTAATGCCACTGCAAGTTCCGTTGAGGAGGTTTTTTTTTTTTTTGTTTTTGTTTTTGCTTACACCTTTTTTTTTTTTTA
>JAHLWZ010000451.1:784-58486 GCA_020536535.1 Pelomyxa schiedti | reverse complement strand
CCTTAAACTTTTTAACTCCGTTCCTTAAACGTTCCTTAAACTCATTAACTCCGCTGCCTAAACGCGCCGGAAACTCTACAAGCGGGAATAAAAATTGGTTTTATCCCCGGAGGAGGGTTGTTGGTCAAAAAGGAAAACAAAGAAGGAGGAGAATAATGGTGATGGCAATGGTTCTGTTCTATTCTTACATCGAGAAAAGGCAACATGGCACACAAAGTGCTAGTAATACTAGTGCTGTAAAAATTGACGTGAGCTGGTGGGCTGAGTTTTCTTGTCTGTGAAATGTTGAATTGGCAACAGTCGATTCAAGATGGAGTACTCTGACCTGCATATCTCGGTTTGAAGACCTGCAAATGTGCAGTTCTCCAAAGGCCAGTTCCGGAAAAGTGCCGCGTCAAGAGAATCAGATATGTAAATGCCGTAAAATAGATTTTCCATTGCCTGTTTGTTGGCTTAGTTTAGGCATACAGTGCTTCAGTGTGAAACATGGAATGAGGGTCCCACTAGCTTTTCCCTTGGGGGAAGGTATAAACGCATAACGGCAAGAAGCATCCGCCAGTCATACCGCAAGGAGATTTCATTACCAGTGTACGGTACCCTGTTTCACAGGTTTTCCTTAGATAATTGCGTGCGCGTAAGGTCTTACTTGCTATTTCCGCCTGATTGATGAAACCTATTCGCTGACAGTATTGAAAAGGCGTCTCGTGCATTATCAAGAAGTGATGACCAATCAATCTCCGGATGAACTTGGGCAACTTCCAGAAAAGGATATGTACCCCTCAATTCGTTTATAAAGAACCTAAGTTGTAAGTTGGACTTGTCATACAAATTGTGCTAGTAGCATACACCACATCATCCCAGACAATTGAGTAGTCATACACATCAGTGGCTTTGTTCACAACTTCACACAAATGGAGAGCATCAGAGACAGAAATAAGGCCGCACTCCCTAAGTTAGTATAAGTCTAGAATCTAGATGACAGACAAGCAAACAATGTTGGGTCGGAGGAAGGAGGGCAAGTCTGTAATTTCTCGCTTCCAAAGATAGGATCAAAGATCGTTTTTTTGTGGGCATACAGCACTACAAAAAGAATGGGAAAAGCAAAGAAGGTAACATTCCAAAACCTGCAGCAGATTCCAGTTCGTCACGCCTCAACCTGGATCTTCCTTCCCAGGGAGTGCGCATCCCCACTAGAGTCACGGTAGGTAGAGAGTAAAGGAGGAAAAGGGAGATGTTACCTCTATCAAAACTGTACGCCAGGGTGTGATGTAGGTGTAAGTTTAACCCAGAAAGGATGATTGCCTTCCCAAGAGTTAATCCAAAACGCGAAGCTACTACTGGGAGGTACTTTTTGTGGGTCTTCAATGTAAGACCGGTAGGCTTGTGAAAGTTCATTTGTGTTTGAAAAGAAATTGTGACTGAGATAAATTGGGGTATCCCCTGTATCCGCAAGTCACTCAGAGTACTCTGGAGGTAAAAAAAAAATAACCTTTGATTTTGATCCTCATAGCCAGGACCGAGGCTAGTGTGGAAAATTGGTCGATGTCTAAGTTCACTACTTTCCCATTGGATCGCGGGCACTGCCATGTACTTAATGAAGGTTATACAGTACGGTACAATAAAATGTCAGATACCAATCAAAATGACCGTTTCCATTCCCTACTTTAAATAGAGTATTTGTGTCAGAGGAACTTTGCAAGCTGGCCCCAGAATCAATTGCAATAAGGCTTAGTATCACTGCCGGATTACTGGCCAAAAATAGAGTTAAATTTGGGAATACAAATTGTTCACCTACATTCCATAATGATCAAGAAGATAAGCCAGAGTCATTCCTGTGAACTTATACGCGCGGGCTGGGAGGCGACAGTTACAACCTCATCACTGAACCCTATTAATAGTGAATGATATGATTCCAAACTCGCTTTCCTCTTATCTTACCAATCCAAAATTGTGAGGGGTTGCTGTCAAAAGTGTAGGGAGGATGAAATGAACACCAGTGACCCTGACCCTCGCCGGCACTTGGTGGCTGATATGAAGATGGATCATTGTAGGCAGGAAGGGAAATGAGGTACTGCAAGGCCGCTTTCCAGTAACTTTTTGAGAGAAGTAGTGCAAGAGGTACATGATTTGTGCTTGAACGTTGATGAATATCTATTGTACAGTTACCGTGCGAAAAGTTAAGAAAGATAGTCCACTTGAACTGAGTTGAGTAGGGAGGTTTGTCCAATCAGAAAGTTCTTGCCCCGCAACGCCTATTGATGGATGTCAGAAGTAATGCTAATCAGTGAATGTATACCAACCCTCACAGGTCACATTGACCATTTTGGTGTAGTCCCACTCACAAGGTCCCTTTTCTCCGCCGGCGTGACCACACCTGCAAATTGGGCCTGATTTGCAGGTCCAGGATGTAGGGAGGTCCAAATTTTCCTCGTCACACCACACATAGCTGTGACACAAACAATGTGAAATTGCCAAGTGCTCTTGAGAGAGAACAAACGTTTTCTCGTTGAGACAGAAGAATCCAGCCTGAGGGCAAACCACACGAGATAGTACGAATGAACACCAACTGCAGAAAGCAATGACAAATGCACTCTTCATCCACATCACCAGTTCACAATAAAATCAAAGTGTCATGGAAACAAGATGCCCTTAAGGGCTTCTTCCTTTTGCGCAAAGAAAAAAAAAAATAAAAAAGAAAGTACGAAACAGGTCAGCTGTGGCACACAAGCCAGGGGATTGGTGTCAATCAGGGAAAAAACCGTAGATCTTCGACTTGATCCACAGCCTTCACATTGTAAGGTTCTCTCAGAAAAATATTGCCGATTCTTTGAACTCACAAAATCAGAGCAAAAGTTCGGAAACCACGAAAAACGAAAACGCGAAACAAACAAAAAAAACTTGGTGCTGCGAGCATGGGGCAGGAGCACGGGAAAGGACTCGGAGATCTACCCTCGACCGGTGGTGGTGTTGGTGGAAAAGTGGAGGTATACAGCTCTCGCTTTCACTTTTTTTTAACCCGGTTTTTTTTTTTTTTTTTTTTGAGAACAGGTGTCCAAGGCGGTTGTTGATTGGGGGCTTGACGCCTTTCCGTCAATTCCGTTGTGAGTTTCTTCATTGTAATTTGGTAATCCGCTAACAAGTGTCCACGATCTCAGGAACAAACCTCTTGTAGACCGTTTGACTATCCGCAACAACAACAATTACAATGTGAAGTTTCATTTTGAGCCGTGCTTCCCAAGAGAGTTCCAGCTAAATTTCAGTCCCGCTGATGGCACAATTAAAGCTGTAAGTGCAAATGACCTTGTTTAAGTTTAACAAACAAGCAAAAACAAATGCAGAATAAAGAGAAGGAAATTAAAGCAAAACTCGTTATCCGATCCAAAGTGAACCAAAATTTCAAAGTCAACCTGCAAATCGAAGGTCTGCAGTAAAAGTCAAGCAAGTTCCCCTCACATGCCAACAGGGGCTGGTTGCATATTCTTGACAGCTCGTATCCGTTGTGAAACAGGTGTTTTTGGGGTGGACCCTACAACACTTGACCAGGTCCAGGATGGAGGTACTTAAAAAACCACGGAAATGCGAAACTTAACAAACAATCAGAGTTCAAGGTTCCGGCGGTTCTTGTAGCCCTTAAAAAGGCCTTTTTTGAAAATGATGGTCTTGACCAGGTTTGTCTCCAATCCAGTAATTCAAATCACATTGAGGAAAAATCCAGGAAGGAGTCTTCCGGCTTGCTGGTGAACAACTTGAAGTGAAGCAATTCAAACAACAAATGAACAAAGGCGACTTTTCCATGCCAACTGATGTGAATGCAATCGCCACTCTTATAAAGGTATCTTGTGCATTAAATTTGCTCTAAAGTTCTTTTCACCAGATTTGGTATCGTGAACTTCCAACGCCAGTGCTCAATACACTGCCGAGCAAACAAATTTCTGATTGCTCAACTGTATCTGATAGTGTTCAGTTGTTCCAAGCTCTCCAGGAGCCGTACCTCGGTCTAACGAATTGGCTTCTGGATTTATTACTTACTGTAACTGCCAATAGAACTGTAAACAAGATGACTGCACAAGTATGGGTCTATATCTGATTTACTGTTTTCTTACTTTTCTACCCACCCCCCCCAAAAAAAAACAAACCAAAAAATAACCCGGACCACAGAATCTTGGTACTTCCTAATCCTTTCATTCTCAAATAAACAAATATCTAATATCACCCAAGCAATCGTTGTTGCTCCCAACCTGTATGAAGCCATGACGCCGGACCCCATGGAGGCCCTAGTAATGTCACAGAAAGCTGCTCAGTTTGTACACAACCTCTTGACCTGGCGACAGCAAGAAGTGGGCACCAAGCCCCCGCCCGAGATCCCAGACACCAAGAAAGGCAAGAGCAAGGCCAAAGACGGCGACGACGACGACGACGGCAACGAAGGCGGCGGCAACAACCCCAGCGGGGACACCGAGGCCGACGCCGAGGCAGACGGCGGCAGCGGTGGCGGCGCCGCGGACTCGGAACCCCCGGAGCCCAACCCAACCCCTTCGTCGGGCCGTGCTCGCTCACACTCGCACCACCACCGCAACCCATCTCCTGAAACCGACTCCAACGCCGACGGTGAAACCCCCCACCACCGAACCCACCACAGCACTCGCAGACATCACCACTGAGGTGGCCCCATTCCCTGGAGTGACACCAAACTCACTTATAGAAAAAAACAAAACAAGTGTAAATTTTTCGGTTTCGTCTTTGTTATTTGTTAAACAGTCCTCTGTGATGAGAAGGAAAATGAATAGAGTCTGCTGATTATTTTGTTCACCCATTTCATTTCTTTGACCGGGGAGTCCAGCTATAGCTTGCAAACATCGCAGCCACCACATCCAGGGCAACGCTTATTACGTCGGCACTCGGTGCAGGGAAGGCAGATACATTTGTCAGTGCAATACGGAAGACATTCACATTTGCCGATAGCACGACAATTGTAGCTGTTGTGGAGATTGAATCAGTTTTTCAATGGCGTAACAAGTTATGGTTTACCAAAATGCTTGGCCACATTGTGGGCATTTTACAGTGTGACAGCCATGGCTTCTGTATTCCAATATTTCAAAAATTCGATAATCTCAAAAGCAAAGAATACCTTGGCTTGGTAATCCCAGCTCCGCATTTTGGGCAAGTCTGACAGACAGTGCCTACAAAGCTGCGCACAGAGCTCCTAACGGATTCACTTGCGGACGAGTTCCTGAAATAGTTGTTTGCAAAATAAGATAGGAGCCAGAGAAAATGTGCACCTGGAAGAGGGAGACCCTGTTTCAGGTGAAAGGGTAGACATAATCAAAAAAACTGTTGACTCGTTCTCTAAATTGTAACGGCCAATGGTCTCTGTATCCTCAAGTTGTTTCCCTCCAGCAAGTAATTTTTGTCGGAAGCAAGGGTAGAGATCTCGATCTCCGGATGTTTCTTCAATAACTTTCTTCACCATTTTTATTGTAAAATCTCTGTGGATCTATTTAGAGAAATTCAGTTTCACCACTTATAGGGCATCCATGTACCTGTATTATGAGGGTGGTATTCCCTTTGATCGAAAGAATGAGATTTCTTTCTTTTTCAGGAGGCAGAATAATCCCGCGGCAAAAGTGACCTACAATCTTTAAGACAAGAAATTTTTCACCAAATACCTGTTGTAGAGAGCGAAGTAGTAGGTACAGGCGGGGCAAGTAGTGGGGGGCAAGAACAGCTCTCCTTATTGTCTTTACATACAAGACATGTGATCGTCTGGGCATTTATTTAAATTGTCAATGAGTGCATATCCAAAGCTACCTTACACATGGGACATTCACCATAGTGGCTAGAGCCGGAGTTACCTCGATGAACGATAATAAACGGTGAACCAGAGCACATACACTGTGGATTGGAACAGTATACACTTGTATCCCCCCGGTCCTGTAAAACCATTGAGCTCAATTAAGTGTTACAAAAGACATACCATTAAAGAGAACATATTAGCGCACTTTGCTTTATAGCGGTTATACAATTCGGGGCCGAGTATTTTAAGTATACGGTCATCAGGTAAGAAGGAAGTAGGACAATCTGAGTCTATTGGCAATTAAGTATAGTAGCGACAGTTCCCAGTTGCATACAACAACACTTTATGGCATGTTGTTTGTCTGTTTGATTCCAATGGATGGGTTGTGGGCTTGTACATATCAGTGTTGTATAACTAATAAAGCACCCTGTGCATAAGCAGTGTCCACAGGGAAACCACACCATGGCGTCTTGGCGGAAGTCCTGCTCTTTTGTTACTCAAGATGATAAAAAAAATGGGAGCAAATTACATTGCGGCAGGCCTCACACTTGTGCGTAGTGCCCGTCCAGTCAATAAATAGTGACTGCGAAAAAACAACCTCATTGCTGTTGCAGACACGACACCCGAAGAGAAAAGCTACTTTGGTGGTGACACCAGTGGTAAGACAAGTGAAACATGTGCACGTGGCATCTGAACGTCCCATCAAATCTGCCCAGTTTTCTGGTGCCGACATATATTGAACGTTGTCGTGCCTATGTTCCTTACAACATGGACGAACTTTGGCTTCTTTGACTTCTTTGCACTTCAAACAGTACACCGAGAAGTGCCGACTTCTATAGTAATCCGCGATGTCCACACGAGGCACAGACAAACTGGAAGGCGGGGTTGATGTTGGTGGTTGTGCTTGCGATCGTGATGGTGAAGGTGACTGTGACTGGGACTGTGACGGTGGAGAGGAATGGACAGTTGGACGCGAAGGCTGCGACGGCGACAACGGCGGTGCGGATGGCGGCCGCACTGGGGAGCTCTCGGGGGGAAAGGAGCCAACGATCTCCGCCGGGGTGACGTAGGGGGGCGTTGTAAGGGGCGGCTCCGAGCCCAGTATCATCGCGGCCCCTGTGCTCAGCGAAACGTAAGAGGAGAACGGGTGGAGCCCCTCGGGCGAAGAGTAACTCCCCCCTCCTTGCTCCGGTTCCCGCGACGTGTGGGCAGCAGGCGGCGCTGTGGGTGGCGTATCTGGCGGCTCAGACCCGATAATAGCAGCGGCGTAGGCGGCCGACACGTAATTGGTACCCGACATCGTGCTTTGTTTTTTGTCCTCCTCGTTGGACCGAAGAAAGAAGAGAAAGGTACGGCAAAGTTGTCTGAAAGACAAGTTAGGGCCCCCCAACTTGTCTTCTTGACGTTTTTTTCCCAGCTTTTTGTGGTTTTATTGACAAGCACTAGTGCCAAAGGGCGTTCATCTTGGCCAGGACCAGATCTGCTACAATGCCGGCGTCCTCGACCTCGTGCTTGAAGTAGAACCCGTTGGAGGAGTTGTTGATCTCCAGAACGAATTCACGACCATCGGCCATGTGCACCACATCAATGGCAAAAATATCAAGCCCTCCCCAGATCTACAAAGTCACGCATTAGCAAAAACATTCAATTACGTTGGTGAAAGGAATGTATGGGAGGATTACCTTGGCACACTCGCGAGCAAACTCAACGTGATGCTCAGCGACAGGGTAGTCCTCAAACACCAGATTTCCCCAGTTGCTCTTCCAGTGGTTCTTGGACTCACGCTTGAAGCAGCGCACGTTTTCGCCTACGCACTGGATACGGTACTCCCACTCGAAGTCAAGGTACTCTTCTACTCTGTAAAGCCAAAAAACCAAAAAAAAAGTTAGTTCAGATTCTACTATTGTTGATGTTTTTGCTTTTGTTTTACACACGTGTAGAAGTTCCTATTGAGAGCCACAATGCTTGATATATCAGCGAGGTCAGTGGCCTTGGCAACGAGAGCTTTACCATAACCTTTTCAGAGTTAAAGAAAAAAAGAGAGGATATTTGTGAATACCAGCGTGGCAGTTGCCAACCTTCATCACAGTGGGGAAGTTTATTGGGACATTTTGGATTTCTTGTGGCCCAAGGACTCCTCCCTGTGTTGTGTTAGCGAAAATTGAATTAAGACCGTGATCGGCACCTGGTTGCCAAAGTATTGCATTGGCACAACAGAAAGCATGTTGGTTGTGTCACGACCTGCTGCTCTTGCCCTTTCCTTCAGCGCTACTTCGCACTTGCGAAGCTCGTTATAAATCAGAGGTCTCTGCATATCTATTTGGGCATATTTTAAACAAAAAAGAAATCAAGAAACAGAAGCAGATACCAAGGTAAACGGACTGAAGGTTGTTCACTGATGGAATGTTAGCAAACATGAATCCCATAAGGATGTTCTTGAAGTCCTCGTCGTGCACTGTCGTAGGGAAGTTTCGGATCAACAAGAAGTCAGGTGAAATAACCCTGTCATTGCTCTGAGAGCTGCACGGGAAGGGGTCCTCACTTCGGTTAATATGCACCCAGCACCGACCATCAGAACTGCAGCAAATTTGTTACCAAAGTATAAAACGTATATCGCGTATAGTACGAAGTACTTTTCAAACTATCTTAAAGAAAAACAGGGCAGAAAGACTAACCAGGCCTTGATAGACATATACTTCCATTCGGTTTGCTCGATAATTATTTGATCACCGTTGGCCAGCCTGTTCCTTGGCTTGGCTTTGTTGTTGAACACGGCGTACCAGTTGGTGCTAAAGTCGATAATAAGCAGTGTCTTGGGCATTCGTGTCGTTTGAACCAACAGGGTTAGCTTTTTTCTTTTTTTTTTTTTGCTCGCTGTAAGAATCTCTTATAACGACGGAGGAAAATCGCCGAACGGCCCAAATAAGGAGTGTCGGCTTTCTTCTGAACGTGTGTTCAATAACATCAACTCTGGATCCCAACTTGGTTAGTCTACAAGCACCAGACAGAGTTCTCTTCAAGGTGTACTTCGCCGTCGATCCCCAAGTGTACCTTTCTCGGAATGCAAGAACCCAACAGTCGTTTCAACTCCGGAGGCTTGTGATTGCGTAGTAATTAATGGCGGTTAGGCGAGTGGCGGTTGTGATGTTGTTGTTCTCGTGCTGCTGGGAATCATTGTACTGGGTGGGTGTAGATGGAGAGGACTGCGGTGACGCGTACGAGCAGACAGTGGTGACGAATTCTACGGGCCTGATGGCCCTGTCCAACTGCACCGCGTTCCACTTCGGACTGACCATAGACTGCTGCACTGACGAGGAAATCCAGCAGGCCTTCGCCCAGCTGACTTATATTGATGGGTGTGTTGGTGGTAGCTGCGGATTGATTCTGGGACCTTCTATTGAAGCCGACGTCATTACGTTCCCTGTCCTCGAATCGGTTTTTTTTTTTCCCCTTGTTTTTAAAAAACAGGGAGTGTTTTGTGTTTAATAACAACCTTCTCAAGGCCTACACGATGGCAGTTGAGTGCAGAAAATCTACTAAAGTATCTATGCCTGCACTCCGAACTGTAACCGCGGATTTACTGGTTAGTACTACCGGTGGCAAGCTCGCATCACTTGACTTCCCCCAACTTCTCTCTGTCAACCTTTTGGAGTTAAATGGAGATAATCCGAACCTCGTCGATGTAAATATGCCGCACCTTCACAATGTCTGGTGCCTCAGTGTGAGTACGGAATCTTGGAAGAACGTTTCCTTCCCCGCACTGGCTCAAATTTCCGAAGAACTGGACATCTGGGGGAATCTCGCTGTTAATAGTCTGGAAGTTCTCCACCTTCCTTCCCTCAAAATGATTGGAAACCTATTGCATATAAACGAGTAAGTCTTTCCTGTCAATACGCAAAAATATAACCAAGCGCGCACCAAATGTTTGTTCTTCCTACGGCATTAATGACAATATTCACACAGGAACTCCCTTCTCACTGACATTACCTCACTGATTCGTGAAGATTTCACGGTAGTTGGTGAAGCGTTTATTGCACAGAACCCAATGCTTTGTTGTTCCCAGTGCACTGACCTCAGGAAAACTGCAAATATCAAGTTTAACTCTTTCTTCTGTGACAGATGTGACAGGAGCTGCTAGAAAAAACCCAAGTCACCCATCCAAACTCGCAAAGAATAACTACTACTATTTATTTGTTTTTTAAGAAAATCTTTGGACAATTAAGCGAAGTGCTGTGTAACTACATTCTTGGCTGGTAGCATTAGCAGTTTGTTGATTTTGCGTTGCTCATCCTTGGCAAGGACTCTATATTCTTCGTTGTCTTTCTCAAAATCCTTGAGTGCGTCCTGTACCAGTAGTCCCATTAACTTTGCACTGTCCCGTATTGTGACTTGACCAACTGTGTGGAGTGGTTAGGGAGTTCAATTGAAACGCAATACTTTTAGAAATGACACTGTCCAAGCGGTTGCTGGTAACGTAGGCTGATGCAGCAATGAATAATGGTGATGGTGCCGCTGGTTCTGTGGGGGTCGTAGGTCCCAGCTGAGCTCTTTCGGCTTTCTTTTGTAAGTAAATCTCCCTTTTTGCTGCATCGGCAATTCTTTTCTCTGGAGTGAGCAGGTATGCCTAGGAAGATAAATTACTGTTCGGTGGGGAGGGAAGAATGAAGAGCCGTACCACTTCCTCGAATTTGGGATTTTTGCTTTTAAAAAGAGGTCGTGAGTGTTTGACACGCTTTATCACAACTCCTTCAGCGTTATTGTCTGGTATTGGAGGTAATCCCAGCATGCCTTGTAGAGTTGTTAAAATTTGACAGAGAAAGCGAACACTTACCACTGATGGTTGTAGGAAATACAACAGGAAACTTAAAAATGAGAAGGTTAGAGTCCGAAAATAAGAACAGGTTTCAGTACTTTAACACACTCTGCCAAGGTACCTCTGAAGAGTGGCTGAGCACAAAGCAGTCCCGCTTCCTGTATTTGTTTAGATGAGAGCCAAAAGTACAAGTTTTAACCTGGCAAATAGAGAGCATGTCATCATAATCCACGAAGCCAACACCACCACTTAAGTCGAATACAAAAAACTCGTTATCATTAGAATAGTACAATCTCCGCTGCACAGATACAGCATCCGGAATTTTGGGAACACCTTCGTGGGGATATTCTCCCCCAAAGAATTCACCAAATACGTGCAAGCGGGTGAATCCGAACCGCTTCTGTGCTATAACGAAGGCTTGCATTATTCTATCCTTGTACTTGTCGAGCACTCTCGTAAAATTAAAGAACTTGGCACTATTTACTGTAAGGGTTCTTTTGCACAAAATGAATTGGTACCTCGGGTGCAAAAGGCCTCCTCGCTTTGCTGTTATAAGTTCTTTCCCATTGGTGATGAAAGAGAAGTTCGATCCATGAACCTTCTCAGTCACAACAAACTCATCCTTTCCGTACTTTGCAAGCACAGGGTCGAGTACACCAGGCTTGCCAATGTTATCAAATGACCTTTTTCCCAAGGTTAGAACAAGCTGAATCATTTGGCCAGATTCTTCCTCTCTGGTGTGGTTCGTTCGTTCGCGCGTGCGTGCGTGCGTGCATGACATGCACTTACGGGTATTGCTTGAACTTCAGACCCTCCTCAGCAGCGCCAGTAGCAGCCGCGCTCGGTGGCTTCGAGCCGTCGACGTCTGGGTCGTCGTCAGCCACGTCCACAGCCACTTCTTCCCCCGTTAGGTCTGATCCCCCGGCGTCGTTGTCCGACGCTGCTGCTGTCGTTTTCGCCGCGGCGGTTTCTGTGGCTCCGCTGGCGCTCGTTGTAGTGGCAGTAGCGGCAGTAGTAATAGGGCACGTAGTCGCGTTCGTGGGCGTTGTGGGTGCCGCGGGCGACGTTTCCGCGGTTGATGTCGGCGAGGTTGTGGGTGGCGCCGAAACTACGGCAGCAATTACAGGGGCGAGATCCGCTTTGTGATCTCCGCAGGCGTCCTTGGTAGCGACCCCCTCAGCGTTAATCGTGGCCATTTTTTTTTGTTTTGTTTTCGATTCGTGGCTCCAACAGATTCCTCTTTTTTTGCTTTGTTTTCAACCGCGGAATGCAATGAGAACAGAAGAAGAAACTGATGAGAACAGAAGTCTGTGAGACTTTTATTTACATTCACATCTGGTTGGGGTGCTATGTGTCGTCCCAGTCATCATAGTCTGTGGATTGTGTAAAGATTGGAAAGGAGTAACAAAAACAGCACTTTTAGGTGAGGAGGCATTCCCCCTGGAAGGCTGTGCACTTGCGCTTGCATCCTCGTCACTGTTGATACTCTGCAACCCGGGATTGTTGTCGTTGTCGTTGTCGTTGTTGTTGTAAACGTTGCTGGCTGAGCCGCTCCCGCTTCTTCCACCTCCCTGCCGAATCCTGGATACTCTTAGTTTGAGATGAAATGAGGAGGAATTTTTTGCAACTGTGAATCGCTGTGCCCGCTGCCGGTGACTGACTGTACAGATAAAACTTCGATGTCCGTTGTATTTTGGGTCAGCGTGGTATTTTGAGGGTTCAGGCCATCCAGACTGTCCCCAATCTGGTCATTATCTCCCCCGTCGTTACTTTGAGAGTGGTGGGATCCACTCCCTTCATGCTGTTAATTGCTGAGTCCTGGGGCTGATGGAAAGAGAGATTTCGCTTACCTCAGAGCCAAGTACATCCTGCTCAGTACCTTGATGGGAGGCAAATTCCGACTCTGATTGGTTTTCCGCATCCTGAGGAATGGTTAGTTACGTTTCGGGAAAAAAGGTGTCCATTACCGGAACATCATCAAGGATTTCCAGGTTGTCCTGGTGTGAGGGGGAGGCGTTCCCTGAACTCGATCGGGAGTGATGTTGGCTGCCGCTGCTTCCAGCATATCCACCAAATCCACTGTCAGAATCTCCACTTCCATTACCAGAAGTTGCATTGACAGTACCGACCCCTGAGGCAGAGCCTTGAACAGAACCAGCTGTAACAGGAGTTCCACTATTTACGGCTGTAGTTACCCCTCCCAATGGGGCAGATGGTGTGCCCGTAGTAGGTGGAGTGACGCCTGTGGGACTTGTCGACGTGGTTGTGGCAGTTTGTGTATCCTTTTTTTTCCCCTGCATTAAGAAATCACTCGGTGAGGAATGCTTTTTATGTTTAACGGACTTACAAAAGGAAACCTGGAGACTTTCTTCATCAGGGACTTTAAACCAGCTGTCATTGACTTGGTTGGTGACGTGGTTCCTGAAGTATTTGTTACAGGGGCCACTGTTTGGTTTAGTTGTGCCACTGGCGCTGGTGTCATCACAGAATTCTGAACTGTATTAAGTAGAAGTGGAAAAAAGGAATACATTACTGGTTGGGCAGGTATAGGTGGCACTAACGGTGGTACAGCTTCTTCCGACGAATCCTAACTTAATTTATTTCTGGTATGTATGAACTTTCGGAATCAATTACCTCAGGGGTAGGCGCACCCTTGCTAGGAACAGATCCGGACCGTTGTCTTGCGAAAGTCACCTTGGGGGTTGTGCTGCTGGTTTTTGCAGGTTGTTTCGGAGCAGTATTTGAACGTTTTCTTACACCTTTGTGCTGTCTAGTGAATCCTTTCTCCTGGCTTTGAGACGGTTCACTATCGGAGTGTGAGTGCATTTGTGCCTGCAACTGTGAATCTGAGTGATCCCTGTCACTCGCGTGTTCTTGATCCTGATCACTGCCAGAATTGGAGTTTTCCACGAAGTTTGAAACAGATGCAGGGAGTGTTTGATTTTGCAAGTCGTCACTGCTAGGATTGACATCCGCATCTCCAAGCACACTTACAGAGTCTTTCTGTTCTTCTTGAGAGGAATCTCCACTTGCATCTTTGCTCAGACTGAAAACGGATTTGACTTGGATTGGCCCAGTATGACTGAAGATTTTGGGTGCTACGGGTTGTTGTGCATTACTTGAATCTTTTTTCCGCTCTTCCACCGTTCCAAATGTACTGCCTACTGGCTTTTGTGGATGCCGGATGTTGGTTGAATTACTTAGAGGAGGACCTTGCTTTAGAGGAGAGTTGCGATCTTTTTGTGATGGAATCGCATTATTACGCCCAACTAGCGGTGGAAGGGTGGCACTCTTCCTGTTACTTTTTGTGGTTGAAGACGATGGTATTGGCCTCTGCTTCTTATTAGACTTTGCCTGTGACCTGCTGAGATTTGACAGCTTCTTTGGCATAGTACTATGCTTGAGGCTGCGCTTCAAGGTGGTATGGTTTTCTGCAGGAATAAAGAGCGGTTTATAGTGCTTGGAAACAAGTTCATCAACTTGCTCAATCCAGTGGAGCCGCTCGTCAGAAAGAACACTGGATCGTTTAGCTGTAATAAACTAGGATGTTATAGCAAAAAAGCTAAAAGAAGTTAGAACCCTTACTTGTTGGAGAGTTTCCAGTTCTTCATCTTTCAAGAATTGCAGTTCTGGATCAAGAGGATTCATAGACCTAATGACTGCCATCAGCTGAGCTTGCACAGAATCACGTTTTATTGCTATCCCTGCTTCGGAGTGGTGATACTGAGTCTTTAAATATGGACGAGTTTTAAGCAGCACAACTGTGGGCTAATGAGTGATGAAATGGGTAGAGTAAAGACGGAATTTGGCCACGCCGACGAGAAGAGCAGGACGTACATCCCGTGTCAGTTGGCCTCCTCACAGTGGCGGTTGTATCTTCTGGAATTGGTTGCGAGTCTGGGTCTTGGACATTGTCTTGGACATCTGAACCATAAGTTGGTACATTGTCCTCCTCTTGGGTACTTTTATCTGCGAACCACTGCTGGGTTTTTTCAGTGCTTGGATACTCGTCCTGTAAGCTAACTTGCTTGTAGGAATTACTCAATCAGTTGCATACTGAAGAAAGTGGCTGTTGCAAACCTCAATGGGCTCTACAGGAAAAGAATGTGGGGAACCGCTGTCCATTTCTTCTCCTTCATTGTCAATAATTTCAGTAGTATGTGGCTGGGAATTTCTCATAGACTTTCTCATTTCTTCGAGTGGTGTCTCAACTATGTCATAAGTGTGAGAAGTTATTCCAACATCTTAATTCATTATTTACTTCGGAAAATCAGGTTTCTTTCAATGTAAAAAAGGAAGAAGGACTACATTTATCCTGTGAAGTGCCTTCAGGTTGGAGCAGTACATTTTCTTGTGCACGTGAAACTTGTATGTGACGAGTCATCACAGAGGGTCTTCAAGGGGAAGTAAAAAAAAAAGATATTATGGTAACAAATAGATTACTGTTTGATATCAGGGTCACTGTCTATGCCAATAATCCCTGATTTTTCATATGCTCTCTGAAGGGAAGCTTGCTTTCCCATCTATTTAGATATGAACATAAACATGAGGGGGAAAAAGAAAGAAAGAGCAAACCGCCAATTGTTCTTGTTGCGATTTGCGTGCAATTTCCACTCGAACATCACAAAGAGATCTTTGCATTTCTCGTTGGATTGTTGTAACATCTTCTTGGAGTCTGGAGATAAGTGAGAACTTCAATAGTAGAAAAGAAGTGCACTTTAAGGCACGCTGTGTAAATAGTTCTCTTTCTTGTGTCAGCTCAGCTCCAAAAGACTCTTCAACATGCAAGTGAACAAGAGAAAAGTAGTCAGACACTCACGCTTTAATTTTTCAGCCATTTCAGAAATATGTTGGTGAAGTAATTTCATCTCATCTTCCACTCTTTTTTGTGTGGCCTCGGTTCCCATTTGTGGTGTAGAGGGTGTCTGAGGGGTTATTGGTGGAACAGATGTCATCACCACTGGAGGGTAACAATTTTTTCTTTGTGTGCTTCTTTGCTCCAGCAAAGCTCTCACAGCTGGATTATTGGTTTCCAAGGGGTGACGTCTGTTGACATGCGACTCCAGGAAATCCCCTGTTTTGAAAATCTTCTTGCATAGTGGGCATTTCTGGAGAACTTTGAGGGGAGAAAATAGGAAACTAAAAATATTACCCAGACAGTACCAGAAGCAAGCATGGTCAGAGGAGCACCGTCATTGTTTGACATATCAAGTGCCATTTGTAGTGCACTGGCAGTTTTCTTTAATTGCCGAGCTTCTCTCTTGATCATGTTCAGTTCGTCAGTCTAAAAAAAAAAAAGAAACAAAGGAGATTTTAGGAGTACTGATGTCGAAAATTCCCCTAACTACCCTGGTGGTAAGATGAGACCTTAGTAGGTCACGTTCTTCAGTCACTGCAGATAGTCGCACTTGAAGAGAATTGCAGTGAGTCTCCACCTGTTGGTAGAGTGTATGGAAGAATTCTATCATCAACTGTGACAGCTGAACAACTTTTACAAGACCACTGGGTGCATTTGCTGGGCGAAATAGAAATTTGAATCGAATTGTGCGGATTTGGTGTAACATACCCTCCAATTCGACATTCGAGAAAGTGATATTATCCACCAGTGCTCTCAGAGTGTTCACATCACCCTGTAGCTTGCATTTAAGAAAAACTCCAGATAAAAATAAAGTGAAAGTAAACAGAAACAAAAAAAAACAAAAAAAAAAAAAAAAAAAAAAAAAAAAAAAAAAAAAAAAAAAAAAAAAACCAAAAAAA
The DNA here is from genome assembly GCA_020536535.1 of Pelomyxa schiedti. Lineage (NCBI taxonomy): Eukaryota > Evosea > Pelobiontida > Pelomyxidae > Pelomyxa > Pelomyxa schiedti. The sequence goes on along the minus strand of JAHLWZ010000451.1, from coordinate 42,122 downwards.
ATTACAAACCTCCCTCAGCACCCTAGCAGGGTCCACCGATGCAATTGAAGCCCAATCCAGCCTCCCTGACCTTGTTCTAAACCTCACCTCCAACCTCGGCTGCTGAACCTGCAACTGCGGGAATTGAAAGCCCGGCGACGCCTGTTGAACCGTCGCCGTCGTCGCCCCTCCGCCTCGCATAGAATAAACCTGAGGAGACTGCGGCTGCGGGCGCTGCTGAGGCGTCGACTGCAAGTGCTGCAGGGGCGTCGCCGTAGCGAAGGACGTCGGCGGCGGGTGCACGAGAAGCTGCGGGGCCGTGGTGGCGTGCATTGGCGTGGGCGGCGTGGAGACGGGCGTGCGAGTAGTTGTTGCTCGCGGTGTGGGTATCTGTTGCGCAATTTGTGACAGGTGCTGCTGGAGGAATTGCTGGTGTTGCGTGTGTTCGCGCTGAAACTGCTCGTGCATCTTTACGAGAAAATCACCAATACCGCGAAGGGAAAGTGTGGGACCGAACCCTTGTTTTCCTCTTACCTGCCAGTGACCTGCCCCATTCACCTCTTGCCTACTAGTTGTGCAGCTGCCCTAAGTACGCCTTGCTCACCCCTGAACTTGATGGAGGGGAGTGATGAGACGTGGTCTACATCTCATCAGACCTAAAAATAAGCATGTAAAATAAACAGGTTGCGACCCTAACAAAAATAAAAGAAACAAAGAACCGTGATAAGCACCATGGGCCGAGAGACATCGGGTCAGTAAATGTATTGGTTTGCGAGACTATCTTTTACTTATTGACACAGATCTCTCTGTATGGGAGCAAGCACAAGGCCTGATCCCAGAAAGCAAGAACAAACCCTACATGTGCCCACTATGCACCGAGTACAAAAGGCCGGGGTGGTATGCGTGCTCGACGAGGAGACACGCAGTGAACAACCTGTCTCAGCACCTGTCTCGCTGCCGCAAAAAACACCCTCGAACAGCTCGAAAATGCAATCTACGGAACAGTCTTCCATTGCACTCAGTGGTGGGATTGAAACCAAAATCCAGGTTTTCATCAATCCGTGAGAAAGTTGAGAGCCTAGAACATGCTAGTTGTTGTGCAGAGTTAGTAGATACGGATACAGAGACGGAGACGGAGGAAGAGACAGAGACAGAGGTTGGAAGAGAACAGCCAGCAATACCAAAGCAACATCAAAGGGAAGTGCATCCAACGGAACTGGCACAGCATCCTGTTGAGCTTGTTTCCTATCCACGGCTTGTTGTTGTATGTAATACTCCAAATAAGGGACACTTATCTCATACTCCATATAGATAATTAGAAGCTGTAATGTCAACAACACCTTGGACGTTCAAGAAGCAATCGAACCAAAAGTCACGCAAGCCAATGCCGAGATGCCCACTAACCCAACAACGGCAACTCACGGCGAAGAAGCAGAACCGCACCAGGCAAATTCTACCATGAATCCACCAGAAATTACCACAACGCCGGCACCTTCAACGGCGCACAACGAAATTCCTCGCCCTCCCCACCGTCGTCAGAACTGAGTCTTCAATCAACCACTGTACTGTTTTGCCACAACTTCGTTGGGTGCTACTCACAAGGACGTCAACGCATTCATCGGTGAAGAACACGAAAACAAGGATGTTGATGGTTACGGGAATGAGTTTTCCCTTCGGGTATCGGGTGTGGCCGAAGTTCGTTGGCAAAGACCATCGGAATCAAAAAGACAAAAAGAACCAAAATACGAATGCAGAGGGGCAACGTGGTTGTGGACCCCCCCAAGACGCTGCCGTTGTCGCCACCCCCTCCCCTCGTTGTCTCCGCGTCGATGCCCAGCGGCGGCGGCTTTTCCCGCACCGCCACGACCATCTCCATCCCCGCCACCGTGCTCCGCGGCACTCCTCCCGCGATCCCGCCGCCTCCCCTGGCGCCCATCACCGCGCCGTCCGAGGGGACCCTGCTGGGGCAGCACCGCCCGCGGAGCAACTCGGCCAGCCCCATCGACGGCTCGACGCGGCCGCCGCGGTCTGGCTCCGAGGGGCCGGGGGGCCACTTTTGCACTGCCCGCCCTTCTCTGGTGTCATCGTCGCCCACGCCGATGAATAGAACCGTGACCACGGGGCGGCGAGGGGACCATTTGGGGACATCGGCTGGAAGTGTCAGTGGCTGTGGTGACGATGCCCCAGGGACTGTGAATTGGGACTGGGACTCGTTTGATGCCAGATTGGCTGCTCAGCGCGACCCGGTCCTGATGTGGCCAAACAAGTGTCTGGAAATCACAGAGGTTGTGAGGAAATTCGACACTGCCAACGGATTGCCGAAACTACCTGTGTGTATTAGCTGGCTACGATATTGAAAAGCCAGTCTATGTACTCATCAATTTCTGTATGTAGGCAGGATCACACATTGATACTGCTGCAACTGGTGGATTAAGTGAATCCATGAAGCTCTTCACAAAAAATTGGACATGTGTCTCTAATGTCAATGATTTAAGCAGTTTCGTCACTCCTCCTCAACTAAAAGTACTGGAACTATCACTTTCTCACAATTATAAAAGGCTATTCTTCACCTTCTACTGATTCCAGTATTGCCATGTTGGCCTATGAAATTGACAATCCAAGCATTTCACAGGAATGCACTACTGTTCTAGATGAATCCTTATTGGGTTCAACACTTCAATTTTCAGATTTGCTCCAGAAAGTCTGACTATTATTTTCAAACTTTATTCATTTTCTCACAGTGCCCGGAACCCACCCAAACACTATTTCATGTACTCCCAAGCTCCAAGTTATCTTCTTCTCCTTGTGATAACCGCCACACTGATCCACCGCACTTGATCAAAAGGTTTTGGTTAACTTGCCTCCTAACCCTCATCACACCTTTTTAGTGGTGTATACATTGCTGTTGAATGCCAGAAATTGCATTTGCAGTTAGTAAACCCCCCAATAGAGCCTTTTTATGTCAAATTGTGTCTCTATGACGCACAAAAAAAAGAGAAGTTATCTGAAAACTTCTCTGTCGACTTAAACTCAGATCTAATCTTACCTCTTGTACCGCAGGTTTTTTTTGTGTAGAATGGGTGAAAAACCAAATCATGACCATTAAACAAGGCACCCAATCGATTGAAGATTAAACGCTGCCTCTTTCATGTTGAAAAGCCATCCCCAACAATTTTTCTCTGTGCTGAGATTTCGAAAACACTAAAAGGAGACTATGATGAGATCACTGAACCCTACTGTAAGAACTTGATGAGTTATTCAGTAAGTATACATCAGTAGTCCTCTGTCTACTAAGTTCTCCATCGTTAGTTAGGAAGACCTCAAGTAACTGGAAGTGTCACAGAGGCCTCCTTTTTTCATCAAGGTTCTTTCTACATACAATTCAAAACTTGTATTAACCAAATATCAGTTTTTGCAATGGGTGCTGTGCCCCTTTTTGGAATGGGTGCATTACGACCATTAGAAGCTGATATCCCTCTTCTCCGATGTAATTCTGATCTTCCTGGTGTTTTAGCCAAGTTGACAAATGAAAAGGAGTGCAAGGTTTTGTTCCTTCTTAGTTAGTGACTTACATGTAATTGGTTTTCTAGAAATTGAGACTGGTACCAGGGCGACTTACAATTACAATTGCATTCAACCCTGATCTAACTACCTGGGTCAACCGTTTAGATTACAGTTTATGTCCACTAGCCCCCTTTATTGATGACGGGAAAAATATTCAAGTAATTGTGCCAGAAAATGAGTTTAACTCATTACTTGATCCCAGGCAGCAAACAACATCGAGATTTTTGAGTTTCCTCAACCTGATTCTTCTTTTTTGCCACATCTTGAATACATCAATTTGCTATATTTTTATCCTGAGAGTCTCAACTTTTCTGGCTATAAAGGAGAAGGCACTGCTAGAAACATTTTGCTTACTGTGAAATTGGTAGAAGATGACTCTTCTGAGAGGCCTATTGGCCTCCCTGTAGGTCTTTTTTTCCTGTTTCTCCAATTGATTTTTTTCCAAGGCTATATATGGAGACTCTGTATCATCACCTCTCACTAATCAAGCAAGAATTCCTGTTGTATACCATACAAAAAGGCCAAAATTCTCCGTCTTTGACGAAATTAAGATCCAACTTCCTGAGCACATCACCCCTAGACACCATATTTTAGTTTCTTTCTATGCATCTCTATTTGCACTTATTGTTCTTCCAGGTTGAATTCACCCATATCAAATGCTCCCCTCCCAAAAAGAATAAACCCCGAGAACTGGAAGTGCCTTTGGGTTATTGCGTTATTCCAATTGTTGATTCAGATGGAGTGTAAGATTTGTTCCCACCTTGTCTTCGTAAAAAAAGTCCAGGTTCATTGATTATAATAATAAGCCACAGCCTGCTATCCATTACCCTCTCAGCAGTTTCTACTTCAATTGGGAGCAAAACCGTTGGATTGATGGTGGCAAACCAGTTTTCAATTTCCACTTGCACTTGGCATCCTCGGTGTTCCCAAAAGATGCACTTCTCTCCAAGTTTCTTAAGGACAAATCACCCAGCCTGCAAGTACTGTTATACCAACCACTCATAAGAATTAAATCTCCTTACAAGGTTTTGCGTGGTATTGAAAGCACAGATAGAGACCAAGTTCTTTTTTTCCCACTTATAGTCAGAAGACTTCTTCAGGTACTGACAGAAGAAAATTCTGTTAGTCAAGAAGCTTTTGTACAATTGATATCTGTCTTAGACAAGTACCTTCCACAAATTGCCCAGAGTTTTCTATTGCTCTTTGACTATAGTGTCTAGTGTAGCCAAGCAGCAACACCGCCAAGAACAATCTTATCCTATACTGGAAACCTATGTCCAGTACATCTATAACTTCGAGCCCAGTGAGTTACCTGTGCATGAAGCCTTAGTTTCTCAGTGGAATTACTTCCTGCAATTTCAAGTTGACTTTAGTTCAAACTTGGCAATCGAATTGACAAGTCTATAGAGCGAAACAAAGCAAATTCTGTCATGTCATTTTGCTCGGTTTCTATTTACGTTAATATTCAAAGATGTTACCCTTTGGCTAAACTTCCAGAATTCTGTTGGTAGGTCCAACGGTAGTCTAAATTATATGAATAGAGTAACCTTTTTTTGTTTTAACAGTAGCAACAGTAATCCGTGAGTCATTCAAGGCAAAACTGCACACTTTGATGCACACCTTCACAAAAGCCATCCCACTGTTCAAGAAGTCGAATCTCACTATCACTCAGTTACTCAATAGAGAAATTGCTTTATTCCTTGAGAAATTATTTTCTGTTATCAACAAAGGATACTTATTTAAGCTTGTGAGTGATTGCATTTACCAGCTAAGCTTATTTTTTCAACAAAGATTCACACATATGTGAACTGCTTTCCGGCATCTAATCCAGAACTTGCTGAACTCAAATGGACATTTCTACGGCTTCTTTTCAACAGTTACCATTTCATCACCTTGAATATCCCTGAAGAAGATAATACTACTACGGAACTTTTAGAACCGTTCATGTATTCATTCTTTGATCAAAATTCAATCTCATGGCCCCAGGAAAAAACATTTTTTGTCTGGACTTCTACTGTATGAAATGCAACTTGCTGTGAAAGAGAGCCCAAGACACATTTGGTATCAGGTTCATTGTCTAGTCCCCTTTCAATCTGAGTCCTCAAAAGGCAATCGAAATTCTGAAAGACTTACTGTTCATGCATGATCATGACCCTCGGTATAAGGACAAACAAGAAAGAAGAAAGATTGCCTCGTTATATTTTCCTTATCTTCCTTTTGTTGTTTCCATCACAGTTATCTGTGGATCTCATCTACTCCAAGGTGATCAGTAACTTTGAGACTTTATTTGCGGACGAACTCCGAATGAAGGATAATAAAGCTTCTGTAAGACCATGGTTGATATGCTTTCTCTACATCTTTTCAGGTTTTTTTTGCTTCCACCTCCTGGCCTTTGTTAAGGTGACACCCAGATATCGATATGAAGTTGCTCACTGAATGGTGGCAAAAACAATCACCACAGGAAGGGAGAAAGCTTTTCAAAGTGTTGTTGCATTGTGTGAATTTGGTATTGCCACCATAAATTGTACCTGAAGGTGATTCGTTTCAGTTTGCCTATCCAGGAGCACAGAAATGTGAGGAGATTGACCAACCTTTTGCAGTAGACTCCACTGCTGCAGCGAATTCTTTGCTATCTCCTACTAGTCAAGTGACCACAGGTTCATATTTCTTTTCCTTTTATTTTTCTTATCTTGTCTAAGACAGTAGAAGCTCTACAAGAAGAGACCCAAAAGGGGTTCTGGAAAGAAAATCCAGCTCACCGGATATGTGCGACATACACCACTTCCCGTCAAGTAGCTAATGTGCATCTAGAAGCCAAAGCACTTCCGAAAATTCGGCAGCTCAGCCCCCACTCCTTGTTCTGCTGGTAATTTTTGTTTCTCCGTGAAACTCATGAGTAAAATAATAAGTTCACAATCCCTCCTCTAACTACTACCTTCAGTGGCAGAATTTTAGTCACGAATGTAACAGGATATGTCTCAGGATTGCTTTGCAGTGTCTACATGATTTCCGAGAAATTGACCAAACCAATGAAGATATCATGGAATCGTTCTTCTCACTAATTGAGGTTTTCTTGAAAAAAACTCACACCTTCCCCCGTTTACTTATTGTAACAAGGTTTTGCTCTCTCTACTCAGAAGTCAGAGCAGTAGCGAGCTAGTTTCCTTCTTGTTTAATGTTTTCAATTCAGTGATAGCGGTACATCGATTTCTCATTTTCAGGTGATCAACTCCTTTCCGCTTTATTCTTTAAAAGGTGTCTTAGGGCACGAAACTCTGTTTGTGGGCTTCTTACAAGGAAGGTGTTCGACCAGTGCAACTCACTCAATCCACTTATGCGCTCCAAGGCGGCTTCTCTGCTTCACAATATGCTTCTGGTATAAAAACCTCTTCCCTCTTATGTCATTAATTTGTATTAAGCAAAACTTTGCCGAGGTAGGAAATATCTCTCGTGTGAAAGTGCAGAGCGTCGTTTCACTTTCGCAGATGGTTGGAGATGCACAAAATGAGTTTGAGTCTCTGAAGTCATGTCTTACGTCTATAACGAGTGCTATACACTCCAAAGCTACATCGGCTATACCTGAAGAACTCGAACGGCACCGTCAGGAGTCAACCAAATCCGTTCGCCATAGAAGAAAATCTCGTACTCAGAAAGAAAAAATCTCTTCCACCACTGAGGCTTCTACTGGTGCCAGTGAGGCAACAACTGAAAACAGTACAAGTATCCAAGCTTCCACTGGCGTTGCTACAGACTCCTCCCTTCCACAGTCATTAGGTGTCACACAAGTGGACTTTGTGTCTGAGATGGTTGTTTGTTTCTCTTTTTCGACATAAAGGTTTTTACCTCAATACAAGGATAAAATGATGAACCATCTGCACTCTATCATTGCAGAAAATATGAAACTCAGAGCGTGTTCCTTAGATCCAGAAATGACTTGTGTCTCGTCTTTCCACATAACTGTTATTTTTACACCTTATTGAAGGTGAGATTTACCATCAACTATCTCGTGGCTTTCAGGATGCACCTGATTTGCGAGTCACATGGCTCAATAACCTCGCTCACAAACACCATCAAGTATGTAAAGGGAAATCAAATACCCCTTACAAGGCCTTTAGACTGGCAATTTTGAGGAGTTCGCTCAGGCAAAGATCTTGACAGCAGCACTTGTGGCTGAGTATTTATTTGTCCTTCAGAAATTCCCAGTGGTTTCTTTCCTGTACTCTTTTTCATCAATAAACAACAAACAAGAAACTCTTGGATACAGAGATTCTCCAAGCTTTTCCCAACTGGTTGCAAGAGAATTCATTGCCTTCTCCTTCAATGCTCCACGCAGTGGTACCACAGCTCTTTATTTACCCCAACTGGTGACTCACACATTAAGAGGGGAGATGTCTGCCTTATACAGGAATTCAGTATATCGGGGTGGGAAGGTACACACAAATTACTCTTGTTGACATTTAGTTTACACAAAAATAATAGCATTGCTGAAAGATGCTGTATATACTCTGGAACATGCCAAACTTTATGAGGAATCAATTGATGCCTTGCTGTTAACACTTCCGTTGCACAGATACAATAAAAACTACAAAAAACAAAGTGGTGTACACTCGGCATTGAATGTTTTATGCAATAAAGTTGTTGAAGATGTATGTTCTGACCTCCCAAGTATGTTCTTTAATGTGTTCCATTCAAAGAATGTTGGTACTATGCGAGTAATGCCCAACTACTACCGGGTTGCTTTTTATGGAGTTGGCTGGGGAGACCTCAATCAAAAAGAATTCGTATATAAAGAACAATGCACTTGCCGCCTTCCAGATATTTCGAGACGTTTAAAGGTACTTGATCCAAAGGCTAATCTTCAGCAAGAACCTCAAACATATTATTTTTTTTTTTCAAGGAACAATTTGGAACCTCCAGGGACATTGAACTAGTCCCTAATACCAAAGAGGTTATCCCTTCTGCACTTGATCCCGTACGGTGCCTTTTTTCCTCTCCTGGAAATAACTTCTTCAGAATAAATATTACATCCAATTGGCTTCATTAATTCCCTATTGGTCTCCAGAAAAGAAACGAACCATGTCTCCACTGGAACAACACTTTAATATTTGTGAGTCTCGGTTTTATATTTCCGAAGTTCCTTAACACAACATATAGCAAAGTTTCTTATGGAGATGCCTTTTACAGAAGGCGGAAAGGCACATGGAGCCTCTCTTGAAGAACAGTGGAAAAAAAAAGTGATATACACCACTAAAGGGTCATTCCCGTATCTATTGAAGCGTCTCCCCATCATACAAAGAGAGGAGGTGAAAGACTACCTTTTTGACGGATTTATTGTACTTACACATCCCTCAGCAACAACTATCCCCGATTGAGAACGCAATAGAGCTTATACAGGATAAACTAGTAGGACTTAAGAGAGAAATAGCAAAGAAACCCACAAATATCAAAACTCTGCAAATACTCCTTCAGGGGTCCCTGTTAGCCTGTATTCTTTCTCCAACCCTTTTAAAAAAATACATCATCACTAACCATGAACATGCAGTTGTGAACTCTGGCCCGCTGGAAATAGCAAAGATTTTTCTGAACAAAGAAGGACTTGAACCCAAGTTCCACCAGGAACAGGTTGGGATCCTTGAATCCAACATGGAAGAATTTTCAGGTACAATCACTTTGGTTTTGCCTCTTAGAAATCAACCCACACAACAATAAACAGGGTGCCTTGCTGAGGCTGTGAGCTTGAACAAAACCCTTATAAGCCAAGATCAACGACCTTTGCAGGAAGAGCTAGAGAAGTCACTGGCTGTATTCCAACAAACCATTATCTCGCTGGTGAAAGCATCAAGACAAGAAAGAGAACCACTCCCACCACCCAACCAAGACACATAATTTTGTCAATAAAATGTAAAAGAAACCCTATCCATATGAAACAATCAAGATATTTTGTGACCGGTATTTGCATGTGGGGCCCTAAACAAAAACAAGGCCCAACCCATTCGTTTTGTCTATCTACTCAACACAACTTCCTCCTCGAGAACACTTGGACGTGATGCAGCCTCTTTATAGACTTCCTGTCGCCCTTGTTCTCGAACCACATCACATCGTGGCCGGGGCCCAGGGCCCTGCCCAGCTCCGCGTCGACCTCGACCTCGCTTAGGTGCCGGCCGCTCCATAGCACGTGGTGCCGTATGCCGTCCTCTACCCAGTAGGGGTAATCGTTGTCGCTCAGCCTCACGAACGTGGATTCGTCGTATTCTGGGGGCCTGTGTGCCTCCCACACTGCCGTGGGGGCTGTTGCTGCACCACAATTTGGGCTGGGGTATGTCGAGGCTGCATTGCGCTGGGTCCAACCAAAGTGCTTCACGAGAATGAAGTCATCAACAGACTTCCATGTTCCCTTGAGTCCCCTCATTGATTCAACGTACTGGGTTTGTGCCGCTGGTTCGCGGCCAAGCAGTTCAGTCTTTCCAGCTCCCACAATTTCGCTCAGCCTGTCCCAGGAGAAAGGTTCTGTCAGTGGCACGGGGGCCAGGACTGTGAAAAATTGCGTGTTGTCAGCCTGCATTGTTTATTCTATTTTGATGATCAAAATCTGGTTGAATTTTTTTAATCAGATGTGTTGTCCATGAGGAGACCGGCGGGGGGCGTTTCCAAAATAGTTGCTTTGACAAGTGCGTGAATGTTTGCTGAGATGACACATTTCCACTTCTCCCAGGGTGCAATGAAAATGAGGCAAAAGAGGAAAACGACATAGCACAGGTAAGTTGGGATATCAAACAGCCAGGGATATAGTGTAAACCTAGTGTTTGGGAAGGGTTAAAGTCAAAGTGTTTACTGATGGATTAACCGATGTGCATTGGTTGGAATATCGGTCAAAATGAAGTGTATTGGTCTGCAGGTGTCTGTTCCGTCACATGTAAAGCTTCCAGGATACTCAAAGAAGTCTAATTTGGAATGTGGTCAACATATAACACGAGGAAAGAAGGAAAAAAAACTGTAATCAAGAAGCAAATTTCCCCTTGGGTCCACTGCTTGAGACCTGCCCCTAATGGTGGCACGAACCTTGATAATCAGGTTAGATGGCTCAAGTTTGAAAGGTCCTACCTGAACCATACCATTTTCTACAGCTCTGAACATCATTAATCGCGTTGTGAGCCGGTATATTGATTGCCAGTCCTCCGAAGGAACAAGCATGATATCCACTTTATCCCGGCCTTTTATAGACGTAACTTTTTGAGTTGGGAGTAAAAATTCCAACCAGCCTGCTGTATTAACGTTGGGTAGCCTGCATCAGCGCACACAACAGCTGCTATTCTACCGTATGGAGTGTCTACATAACTGATGTGCCCATCTCCTGGGGTAATGAAATCCTATCGGAAGTCAGTTCTTGCAGTCAGGTCCATGGGAAGGGAAAGAACCTCTGCCCCCCATACAGGGTATGTCTTTGTGTAATCTAAAACCATAGTGCCATTTGGTGAAAATATGTGTATCCGATTTGTTGAAGAAAGCTTTGTTTTTTTAGTGGAAAAAGCACAAGAATGGGAAAACTCACCCAGGTTGAGTTGGTGCTTTCAGTTTCGTAAACCTCAAGGATGAAACATGGAGCAAACCATATGTTGCTGGATATCGCAAGTTCTTGGCTTCTTGCTAGCAAATCGCAATAGCCTGTAGTGCAATTGGTGGTGTCAAGTGGGTCTCCCGGGTAGGTATTGACAAGAACCCCCCACTCACTCCACATTACTATTTTAGCCCCTTATTCCCACATTAGTTGCTTGCCGGAAGAAAAAGATCACAAACCTGCATCAGCAGCGTTTTTACTTACTGCAAAAGATTGATTTACCCAGTCAGCAGGGTGGTTCTCAAAGTCGTCAATGAGCACAGCACCCAATCGTACATTTGCTGGTGGATTATAAGCACTATTGACTGGATCACTTATCATGGCTACCCCAGAGAAAAAATACAGCTATGAAGATGAGAAATATAAAGGGGTAAAATTCTACAAACCCCAACAGTAAAGAGAGCAATCAAAGAGAGGTGTACTTTTCGATTCTGTATTTTGGGATTTTTTTCTTTTTCTTTTGATGTCCTTTCCCAAATGAGACGTGAACAATATGAGAAAATGAGCCAACCATAAGAAAGGTACAGAGACCATAAATGAAGAGATCCAGGTTGTAAAGAATATAAGGCCAGGTATGCCAAACAAAGAAAGTAATTGCAGAACCATTAGTTGAGTAGCTATTTCTGCCCCAGGCATGTCTTAAAGGGGAAAGTCATGAGATCAATTGACCAAAAAAAAACCTATTGTCCCGTAGGGGTTGGCCAAAATATACACATCCATGAACACGGTGCATGTAATTGGGAACACATAGATGAGTATCGTTCTCCTTACATTGGTGAAACACAGTAACGTGTCGAATGCTACTGGTATTAACATCCATATTGTTATCTAGCACCAAGTGTAACAAATAGAGATAGGAAATTCCGAAGTTACAGCGAAAATGATGACTAGAGCAACTCCAGAGGATAAGGGCATCATTCCCCAGAACCCAGCCAGGAAGCCGAACCACACAAATAGTATTAACAGAGGTAATGTCAAATAACGTCTGTTGTTCAAAGGGTGCCTCATAAACCTCAAGCAGCAGTAATACATCAAAGTCAAGCTATAATTCACAGGAAGCTATTCTCTTTAATCCAAAAAGTAACAGCCAAACCAAACTTCTAAAAGGGAAAAAAAAGCCTTACTCTGCCGCCAACCCAAACAGCAAAAAACGACGTCAACGGCAGCCATACGAGCCACAGTCCCCACGAGACAATCACCCTCCGATCTACCTTCATCCAACTCCCCCAATCAATGATCACAATTATTGATTGTGAAATTTCAAGAAGTCACTTGGTCTTGGGCAAAAAAAAAAAAAGAATACATGACACATTTCCATTGTAGTCAAATAGGACAAATAGACAGACAATGTGAATGGGAGGTGTCACCACACGTACCTGGGGAGGCAGAGCCTCCCAAGGCACAAGGAAGGAGTCGACTCCAGTTTTTGAAGAAACGGGAACCTCGTTCCTGGGTTGTAAACCTCGCAGTATCTGTCTGAAACCCCACCCCCAACAACCACAAAGTAGCCTCCTCCAACCCCATGCCCTATCACAAGGTCCTCTGCGGTTGGTAACCTGGTCCGTATGACTATGGAATTCTCTAGTATCGCGTGTGCTGGTGATTGTGTCTCTGGCTCTGGTTCTTGTTGTTTGGTTGCGTTATTGTTGTGGCTGATGGTATCTATGGCCCATAAATCAAGCAGTACGGCACAACCTGCGGGCTGATACAACAAGTGGGTCTCGCTGGTTTGGTAGAGGGTGCAACCGGGGGTAGAAATGTTGGGGAGTTCTAGGATGGTCTGGCCGGTGTGAACGTTGGTGAGAACATACGGTCGCTTGGCAGACGCATCATGGTGCAGGAGGAACTTGCCTCCGCATAGAAAGTATGACATCGGTGATGTTGTTTGGCCTTGAAGGTGGAGAGTTGGGGGTAGGGGCTTAGTATTAGCCTTGTATAGGGTGCCACAGGAGGGCAAATTACCTGTGAAAGTAATGTAGGCCGGTCGTGCAATAGATGTAGGTCTGGACAGGTCCATGCGAAAAAGGTGAATTGCACAATCTGTATTGCCATCAGGAACCCCAGTTCCCATTACAATAGTCATTTCGTCCCCGTAACTGTGAGTTGGAAGGAACACGTGAATATGACAGGAGGAACTCTGGAAGGAAACTTGATTGCAGAGTTTGATGTTGTCCATTCAAAAGTCATAGAACAAGCATTATGACAAGATGGAGGAAGAAATTCGATAAACTCTGTTATGCTGCGCACATGGCTCGTTTTGAGTGACCACACATGCAAGGAACACTCAAAACTGTAAAATGGGTTAAATGCTCCAACAAATACAAGGAGTTTACTAAACTGTACCACATAAGAACTAACACTCCGACAACAAAGAAATGAATCCAGACACAAAGAAGGGCGAAAACCAAAAAGCCAAAAAAAAAAATAAAAAATCCACACTCACATTTTCGCACCTCTTCCAACCCTTGATGATGCCCACACCAACCACCTGTGATTACAGCATCTTCCCTGGTTTGGAAACAATTTCATCCCCTCACCAGCATCCAGCCTGTATTTCGCCACTGGAGCCCCTCCCACAACTGCATCCCACACCCCCACGTCCGCGTACCTCCTCTCCCCTGCCAAAGACGCAAACAGCACCCTCTGAGACCCACAAGTGCCGACGGCGTCGTCGGAGAAGGCACCCTCGAGAGCCACAGCGCGGGCGTTGCCGTTGGGAGCCACGACGACGGCGGCGGTGTAGAGCCTGTCCTTCATGCGGGGCTCCATGAGCACGGGCACGTGCGGTTGCATGCGCACCAGCATCCACGCGATGCCCGCCATCGCCGCGTCGTCCAGGAGTGCCCCCATCCTGCTCCCCGCCCCCGCTCGCCGGTGTTTGCTCGTCGCCATCGCGACCAGTTGGTCTCGAATCGTGAAGAACTCTCCGACTTCGTTGGGAGCTTTTTTCGCTACCGCGCTCGTTGTGGGTGTCGGCTCGGCCGTTATGCGGTTGCCCATTTTTATGGAATATCACAAACCTTCGGAGTGCGGGTTCCTCCACTGAACCACTGAGTGTTTGGGGAGTGCCATGTTTGAAGTCCTTCTGAATCAAAAGAAAAACGACAGCTCAAGCAGAGTGACATACACATTTCAGAACACAAATTTTCTTTCTTTTCGTTTTTCAAGTTCCATGCTGTGCAAAGAGTGACGTTAACGAGGTGCTGGAATGGAGGTTTCAACAGGTGAAAATTTGATGTTCTTCACACTTTGAATCAGAAAGAGTGTTGTTGATAGGAGGAGCTTGCATTCATTGTTGCATTGTGGGTGTTGGGTGGTGAAAGTGCACGGAGGAATTCTTGCGGATTTGTGGGAGTTGTTGAGGGGTATTGGTGGAATGTTTGGAAGTTGTAAATTGGCACATCAACATCAGAGTCGTGGAACTGCGAGAGAAACGGGTGTGACAATGCCTCACTTTGGTGTCAGTGAAAAAGGGAAGAACTGAAAGGAAAAACCTCGTTGGCTGATGGTCTCTTGAAAGGATTGAGGACAAGCAACCAACGGAGAAGGTCCATGGCATCAGGGGTGCATGACTTGATGAGATCTGCCCAATCATTTTTCCTTCGAGCCAGCGACTCCAAGACGTGGCCTGAAATAACAATCAATGAGACTCTCAGTGGTGAAAAGCGAGAGGGCATGCCTGCAAATGGACTTTGCATTGCATCTTGGTCCTCTGGTGATGGTGGCCCAGTGAAAGAGATTATTCTTTCAAGGGTGTTAAGCGTGGAATTTCCGGGAAAAATGGGCTTTTGAGTCACCATCTCCGCAAGAATGCACCTGTTTTTTTTTTTGTGTGTGTTGGTTGTGAGTGACAGGTGATGGATAAATATTGGCTCACCCAACACTCCATAAATCATAACTGGGTGTAACTCTAGAGCAGCCAAGAAATACTTCAGGGGCGGTGTACCACCGGGTACAACAGATATCTGGAATAAAGGGGAGGTATTTCCATCGTTTACCACTTACCAGTGAGTCCAGGTGGCTGTTGTATTCCAATGCCTTCAGCACGATCAAAGCCACACAGCTTTTGGCATTTAGATTTTAACCCTTTATAGTATTGTGAGGTATCGCCAATACTCCCTCATTTGCCATGCGACATGTTGTGGGGAATATTTGAGCAAGCGATACCACAGGCTTTGCCATAAGGGCTAAAATGGGAAAAAAAGATAGGTGTGCGAACCTTAATTGAACAGTCTTCAATGATGAGAACATTACTTGGCTTGATTTGACTTAGTTCAAGTCAGAGACTTCAGAGTCAATCATGTCTATACTTACCAGTGAATCAATCCTGCAGAATGAATCCACGACAATGCTTTGAGAATTTGGTACACAATATACTTGCAAGAACCGTGTCAGCAAAACGAATCATTCAATCACTCATTTGGGCTCTCACCTGCTTGTGAACAGGTTCCAGGATTCCAGCCCTTATCACTTGATAAAGATCGTACTCAATGAATTCATAAATTACAAACAAGTGCCCACTGTTTTTGGCCTTAAAAAGGTGTTGTGAGCCTATTTCATGGCGGGAACGACAAACAAGCATGCGTACAAACAAGAAGTCAATGAGATCCACAATATTTTCGTGTTTCCCCAAATGCAACAAAACGTGAAGCTCTCTACAATACTCCATCGTTGTATTCTTATCTTGGAAAATGTCAATCACCCGCTTTATGAAGCATCTCCTCGAAGTCGCCTTTTCCGTTCCCTTGGTTGTGTTTCTCCCAGACACACATCAATTATAAAGTCACAGCGTGTGAACACATCGAGACTACTTGCCACGTGACGATGTACGAGTTCCTCATTCTCTGTACGAGGTTGTATTTATCCAAAACCTCCGGTGGCACCGGTTCGTCGACCATCGGATCAACTGCACTTTTGGAATAATAAAAAGTGATGGGAAGAAATGCGGCAGTGCTAACTTTACTTGTTGGGTACCCAAAATCGGTTTGTGTTGTTAGTCATGAGAAGAAGGAGTACTGTTGGTTGATGAAGAATTCAGAGGTAAATAACACTTCTAAAGCTATCACAGCCAGCCCTGATGAAGCATCAATAACCTGGATCTTCCTGTCTCTTTTTGTAACTGCAAACAAGAACCCACAACCAGCAATGACCTGGTCAAAGTTGTCACTGCTTGGTTGGATGCACCTCACTGGCTTGTCTGTACTATGGCAGTCCCACAATTCAAAAGACTTTTCATTGCCATAGGCCATGCAGAACATGTAATCATTCAGCTGTGACAGATCAGAGCAACGAGTAGACAGCAGTTTTGCCACACCTGTCGTGGACTCAACTTGAAAGACATTACCATCTGCAGGCTTCACAATGAAAACAACATGGCCATCAGTCTTCTTCCTCCTCAAAACCAATGCAACAGGAACTTTGAATGGCCCAAAACCAAGTGAGGCTGATTGCACCTGATTTGTTCCCGTTGACGTCTGCACCAACACTGCAATTCTCCTAGATTCGTAGGTTTTACGTACATCAAACAGTGTCAGGGAAATCATCTTGGTGGCATGGCAACAGAAAGCAAACAGTGCCTCATCTGAAACAACATTATCCAAGAATAGGCTTGTTGGACATTCCTCAGGAATGTCCCAAGGAACATCAATCCCAGCCAAAGTATCAACGCTTGCTGCTGGCACCTGGTAGGAAGTGTATCCCTGGATGCAAGTAACAGCCAGAGTGACCTTTTTGCCGGAACCCGTTCCTCCCCTCCCGACCTCGCAGGTGACCCACCACTTGGTGTTTACTGCCTCGCACAAAACTCCCTCCCTGCAAATCAGCAGAGCGCGGTCGCCCCCGTGCTCACGCGCTCCCCCTCCTTCTCCGATCTCGGCGCCACCCCCGCCGTAGGATCTCCCGTCGCCGTCCCCCGTCGTTTCCCTCCTCTCCCTCTTGAGACGGAGCGAGGCGAGGCGCCGCGAGCCGCCCCCGCTGCCCCTCTCTGCCGCCACGTCGGGGGCCACCCACTGGTCGCTGTTCCAGCCCGTGTTCAAGTCGCGGGTGATGCCCAGCGTGGCTCTGGACACGCTGAACGGCACCGCCTGAGACACCAGGGACATTTCGTATATCGGGTCGCGCCGGCGCTCCACGACCAGGGATATCACCGCGGAGGTGCCGACGACCCACTTGCGCCATATGTGGCGCGCTAGCGGGGAGAGGCAGCAGGCGTGGCGCGCGGGGCTGCATGCGCCGCACCGTGCGTGCGACGACGTCATAAGGGCAACGAACTGGAGCACCGCGCGGATCGCCGATGGCGAGGAGGACACTGCCACGGGCGGGAGATCCGGGAACACCGGCATGCCCTGCATCTTGCCGTTGACTGATTTCCTTGGAAACAGCAGGATGGAGAAGAGAAATTGCAGAGTTGTTTTTGAAACGCATATTGTCGGTAAGCATGTAGCTCTTAATGCTGGTCGTTGGGGGGGAGCGCATGGAGGAATTCTTGCGGATTTGTGGGAGTTGTTGAGGGGTATTGGTGGAACGTTTGGAAGTTGTAAATTGGCACATCAACATCAGAGTCGTGGAACTGTGAGAGAAACGGGTGTGACAATGCCTGTGGAAAAAGGTGTGTGAGAAATGGAGAGAAGAACTGGAAAAAACCTCGTTGGCTGATGGTCTCTTGAAAGGATTGAGGACAAGCAACCAACGGAGAAGGTCCATGGCATCAGGGGTGCAGGACTTCATCAGATCTGCCCAATCATTTGTCCTTGGAGACAGCGACTCCAAAATTTGGTCTGAAAATGGACTTTGCATTGCATCTTTGTCCTCTGGTGATGGTGGCCCAGTGAAAGAGATTATTCTTTCAAGGGTGTCAAGTGTGGAATTTCCGGGAAACATGGGCTTGTGAGTCTCCATTTCTGCAAGGATGCACCTGTTTTTTTGTGGTTGTGAGTGACAGGTGATGGATAAATATTGGCTCACCCAACACTCCATAAATCAATACCGGGTGTAACTTTAGAACAGCCAAGAAATACTTCAGGGGCGGTGTACCACCGGATACCATAGAGACCTGTAAAAAAGAAAAGTTGCCAGTGATTACCCACTCACTTACCATTGTCAGGTGGCTTCCTCATGCCAATACCCTGAGTGTTATCAAAGGCACATAGCTGTTGGCAATTAGATCTTAACCCTTTATGGCGAAAAAGTGTCTCCTGAGCATTCCTGATACACCCACTCGCCATGCGAATGGTTCAACCAAATGATGCACAGGGTTCGTCATAAGGGCTAAACCGGGAAAAAACCCCTTTCACACTAGAAGGGAGCAAACCTTAACTGTGCAGTCTTCGGTGACGAGTATGTTGCTTGGTTTGATTCGACTAAACACGATTAAGTCACAGTGGACAAAGGTTACACTTACAAGTGAATCAGTCCGGAAGAATGAATCCATAACAAGGCTTTGAGAATTTGGTACACAATATACTTGCAAGAACCGTGTCAGAACAACGAATCAATCACACATTGAGCCTCTCACCTGCTTGTGGACAGGTTCCAGGATTCCAGCCCTTATCAGTTGGTGCAGATCTGTATCAATGAATTCATAAATGACAAACAGGTGCCCACTGTTTTTGGCCTTAAAAAGGTGTTGTGAGACCATTCCGTGTTCGGATGGACAAACAAGCGTGCGTACAAACAAGAAGTCAACGAGAGCCACAATATTTTCGTGTTTTCCCAAATGCAACAAAATGTGAAGCTCTCGGTACGCTTTCATTGTCGATTGTTCGTCTTTGAAAACGTCAGGTACTCGTTTGATAAGGCATCTCCTCAAAGTTGATTTTTCCAGTCCCTTCGAGTGTCGGTGCTCCCATCAAACAAATCTGAAGACTACTTGCCACATGAGGCCATACGAACCTCTAATTCTAACTAGGTTCTCATATTTACGAAAAACCTCTCGTGGCGCGTCGTCAGCCATCTTGATCAGAGACTAGTTTCTTCTAGATTGTGCCCAGACCCTTGGAGAAATCCTCATTATGCCGGAATACTGTGAGGGCAAGTTGTTCGGGTGCCGGTCCATAGGATTCCTCAAAGACTCTGTCGAGCGATTCCAAGTTCGCCCTCTAATTATGGCCACTTACAGGAACCAGCTAGTTCATGCTAACAGCTACCACCGAACCGACTCACCTTAATAGTGAAGCCAACCTAAGATATGAGAAAAACATGTTTGTTCAGTCCTCAACATCCCTCACTCAGACCACTATCTTACAGTAGTCGACAGTTACACTTGTTTCCCACGAGCTCAACAGAATACGGCAAGATAAACGATGTTGTCCTCATGAATCCGTCGCCCATCACTCCAACTACCTCGAGTCAGGTTTTTCCTCATGACAATTCAGCTGTGTTGTTTGTCCTTTGACTCTGGAACCTCAACAACACCAAGAATTTTGGAGTTTTTTTTTTTTATTCACATCCACCACTGGAGGCGCAACGACCCCAGGAGCAGAGATGAGGAAGATGTTAGTGTGTCAGTTACAGTTGCGGTGGTGTAGGCATTGTGCACATCCAAACAGGGGGAGTACTCCCCTCTCACTGTAACGAAATATCCTCCCCCAATCCCGGTACACGGGACAGTGTCTGAGAGTCCACCCCTCAGAGCCAAGTGTGGCACTGTTAAACTGGTTTTGGTTGGTATCTGCAGGTACATCAGCGATGTAGGATCATAACCATAAGCCAGCTGCTGGTCGGGCTGTCCAAAGGCCCACAGGACACACTCGTCGGTGGAGTGGTTGTGCTGCATGAGGTGTGTCTCGCTCACCGCATAGATTGAGGTGCCCCTGGACTGGAGCTCGCGGACGCGGCATAGACGGATTCCAGTGCCGGTGTCTGTGAGTATTAGGCCGCGCCTCTTAGCAGTATTATTATGGTCCTTGTGTAGAATGAGTCGCCCACCCCAGAGAAAGCAAAGCCGCGAGGGCGGAGCACCTGATTTTTGGTTAAAGCGTTTGGAATATGTGGGGGACTGACCGTGAGAAGCACACCTGGAAAAGAGATGTGGGTTGGTGCAGATGAAGGTTTCGACAAGTCAAAGTGAAGAATGTGTATAGTAATAGCGTTGGAGTGAGGGTCCTCGGTGTTTCCACTTCGGGGCCAAACTCCAAGTAAAATGGACAGCTCGTCCCCGCAGCTGCAGGGAGGGAAAAAATTATGAGACGCTACCGTTTTAGAACTGTCGAGACAACTTGATACTAGGCTCACAAAAGGTGAAGTCAAACTGCAGAATGGTGTAATCTTTACAACAAGCAGGTATCATTGCCTCTAAGTCTATGACATTGTGGAAATGGCCCTTACGCAGTAACCACGCATGCAAACATGAACTACATTTCCAAATGAATATCAGTCAATTCCCATCTTGTTGAAAAAAAAAAAGAAGCGAAGAGAGAAGTGAGAGTCTGAAAGGCACATCACTTTTTCCGAACTCTGCGCCGATCAGCCAGTATCACAAACCATTTCTCATTGCACTTTCTCCCCGACGTTTTTGTAAATTCCATGCCGTCGCCTGCATCCAGCCTGAATTTATCCACTGGAGCACCGCCCACAATTGCGTCCCAGACACTGGCGTCCAAGTACCTTTTATCGCCCTCCTGCGTCGCAAACAGCACCCTCTGGGACCCACAAGTACCAACGGCGTCGTCGGAGAAGGCACCCTCGAGAGCCACAGCGCGGGCGTTGCCGTTGGGAGCCACGACGACGGCGGCGGTGTAGAGCCTGTCCTTCATGCGGGGCTCCATGATCACGGGCACGTGCGGTTGCATGCGCACCAGCATCCACGCGATGCCCGCCATCGCCGCGTCGTCCAGGAGTGCCCCCATCCGGCTCCCCGCCCCCGCTCGCCGGTGTTTGCTCGTCGCCATCGCAACGAGTTGGTCACGTATCGTGAAGAACTGCGAGTTGTTGACGACGCTGGGTGGGTCTGGTGGACCCTTGACGGCATTGGACGAGGTGTATTCCTCGTCTTCTTGTGCCGGCGGATGCTCGTCGCTGTTGCCTCCTGTGGCGTTTCCCATTCCCAACCGTACGAGAAAAGAATTATTGCCTGATTGTTTGCTTTTTGGTTCAAGGTACAACTTTGGTTCAGTACAAGAAAGAGAACTGCGTGAAGACTGTACCCGGATTTGTTCCGGGTACTACGTAGGAGAGTTCGGCGACTCTCGTGCCAGAGAGGTAGTCAGTTATCACAACGTGGTCACCATAGTCATAGAACAGGAAGCCTGCGTGCCCAAAGACCATATGGCAGTCCTTCCTGCACTCAACAATGCTGATGGCATGGGAGGGGGTGTTGCAGTCCCAAATTTCAACTGTTAGTATCTCTGAAAGGAGCACCATGAATGCTGAGACACAGTACAGTCTTTCACTCAACTGCGAGAGCTCCAGTCTTTGAGACTTAAACTGGGCGGAGTGGAGTAGATTGTCCTGCATGTCGGCTGATATTTCGGCATACTGGAGAATTACGGTCTGGAAAATGTGTGGATTTGCCTTGACTATGAAGGATCTCTTGTTTGATTCTGTCCTCAGTACCAACCACTGCTCTTGGACGTCATAGGCTGATCTCAAACTAGTGCTTGGCAGCAAGTACAGTGCGGATATGATTGGGCTGAAGGTATTAGGGGAAGACCACAGTTGCTCCAAGTTGACTATGTTCACTTCTACCGAAAGCTCTCCACTTAACCAAACGAACAATGCCTCATCACAATGATACCTGTCCAAGAAAACCCCAAGCAGGCGCTTGTCCCGTGAGAAGCTTGTGATCACCTTTTCTGCAACCGCTTCCCCTTGTTGACCAGCCAAAAGTAAGTTCACAATAACAATCCGCTTAAGACTCCCCCAACTCCAGCCACCAAGAACCACCCACTTTTGATTCACACAAATGTTCCCCGCAGCCTGGGACACCACCACCTTATTGTATCCCAACTCGCACTCACACGCCCCATCACAATCACGCAGTGCCCCCGCGTCCCTGACCGTTCTGTACAGCTTCCCGTCGCCCTTGAAGCATGCAACTTTGCTCGACACCATCTCTCCCCTCTCCCTTACCCTCTCAATCAAATGCACGCGATTGGCGCCAACCAGGCTCAAGCACCCTTGCGTCTCGCGCGCCCAGTGCCTCGTCTCGCGCGGAACCACAGCCAGCGTGGCTTCGGACACTCCCAGAGTCAGCAGGGCCTCCCAGTCCACAGCCCCCCTTTGGCGCGGCTCCCTGAGTAGGCGCAGGTTCACCAGCCTGACTGGCGCTTCGTGCACCACCCACTGCCAAACGGTTCTGATTGCGAGGCGCCGAAGCTCCGAGCCCTTGTTGCTTGCGCCACTGCACCTTTGGTGCGAGAGCAGGCACAGTGCGGCGAATTGAGAGGCAAGGTCCAGTCCGAAGGTCAATCGGGGAACAGGGGCGTGCTTGTATGTGCCCCTTGCCTTCTTTTTCCTCCCGCTTGCACTCATTGTGTCGCTACAATTGTGATTTCCTTGAAACTCCCATATGAGAGGACAGGATGTGTCTCCATGTTCAACTTAGACCGCAACCATCACCACATATGCAATGACAGAGGGCCCCTTTGCACTATATGTTCTTCACTGCTGGGGACGCCCATTCTGGTCATCACAGGTGTCATTTATAGCTGTGATTATCAACCCACCGTAAGAATAAATAAAATAACGCCCAGTCCTCCGAGACGACCATGCGCGGTACGCAGGAAATCTCAATTTTTAACGTACTATGTATTTCTTTTGTTTTTTCTTTGTGCCCTTACTGTGAAGATTGAGAGGAAAAGAGTGCGTGGCGAACAGCAAATGCCAAGGTGCCAAGAGACCAGAATACTCCATACGCCTGCTCACAATGCAAGGGCTTTGAAAGGCCTGGATGGGCATGGTTCCCTTCTAGAGTGCACGCTGTTAATAGTTTGTATGCGCACATCGTGAACCACCATCGGCGGAAACGCAAACAGTCACGTTGGCGGAGATTGCAAGATTTGGCAATGGCATCAAGTTCCGATTCAGACTCCTGCGTAGAATCACCAACGTTGAAAGATAAAGTTACCAGGATCAAAGCAAGACTCATGACTGGTCAGGGATCTTTGGCGATAGATGGTAGACATCATGATTGGCGCATAGCAAATGAGTTGATACCGGAGAGGGGTAATCTGCCGTACATGTGCCCCCACTGCACGACGCACTATAAAAGGCCAGGGTGGGCACATTTCCGATCTAGATTAAGTGCAGTGAATAGCTTGTATCACCACATTCACAGCAACCACGGACGGAATGCCGAGGAAGAGGAAGAGGAAGAGGAAGAGGAAGAGGAAGAGGAAGAGGAAAAAGGTGAGGCCAAGAATGCATGCGAAACACAACGGCAGAGAAAGGAGCTTAATACGCAGCTACCAGTTTTATATCTGATTGTTGGACGCAAGCCAGCAGGTGATGCACCGAAGCCGTACCACACTCACAAACCCAAATGGGTCCGTAAATGCCGAGCAACCATCAAAACCCCAGAACTTCTCAAACCCGAGCCACCTCGCCCTCCTCACATTCGCCAGACTTGAACCAACCTCAGGCAACACCATCCACAGTAATGCTTATTTTCTTCTTTTCATTAGCTTAGCTCTTGATGAAATAAAGGTTGGTTTTAGCATTAAATACATTATGAGGCTCTTGCCAGACCACAATCACAACCACCTTGATAGACATATAGAGCCAAGATGCAGAGAGGGAGAAGACGTGACTGTGTCAGTGACAGCTGCGGTATAGGCATTGTGAACATTCAGGCATGGTGAGGACTCCCCCCTGACTGTAACAAAGCATCCTCCTCCAATCCCCACAGCCCGAAGAGCATTCGGATCGCTAGTTAGATGTGGTACAAATATACTGGTCCGCACAGGATTCCACACGGCGGGTAGCTGAGTGTAGGCAAGCTGCTGGTCAGGCTTGCCAAAGGACCATAGGTAGGCCTGTTCTGCGCTGTATAAGTACTGTACGGCAGCTGTATCAGTCAGAGTAAAAACTGACGATCCAGATTGACCCATTCCGCGGATTTCACATTTTGTGTCCCCGGTGCTGGCATCAGTGAGTAAAAGTACATTGTAGTCTTTGTTCTGGCTGTGGAGAAGCAGCCGGCCACCCCACAAAAATAAAGGCAGTTGCGTGTTTATCGACCCTGTGAAAGCGATTAGGAG
This sequence comes from Pelomyxa schiedti, assembly GCA_020536535.1. Classification (NCBI taxonomy): domain Eukaryota; phylum Evosea; order Pelobiontida; family Pelomyxidae; genus Pelomyxa; species Pelomyxa schiedti. Next base: position 17,768 of record JAHLWZ010000451.1, on the reverse strand, counting down.
GAATGGGTAGAAACCAAACGAAGGCCTTCGTTCACCGGAAAAAGAGGTGTGTGTCGGCCCAGAGGCAAGTTTTGATAAGTCAAGCCGAAGAACGTGAATTGTGGACTTGGTGTTGTCACTGTGGGGAGAGACTGTTGCAATGACATAGCTACCTGTGAAATCTGATTTATAGCCCAGGCAAACACCAAGCACAATGGATAATTCATCACCATTACTGCGCTGATGTGAGAATATGAAAAATGGAAATGTCAGGCACCTTATTCTGGAATCGGAATAAGTAAAGTCAAACGTCAAATGGAAGAACTCTTTACAACAAGTAGGAATCATTGTATCCAAGTCAACGGCACTGTGGGTATGGTCCTTACCAAGGGACCACACGTGAAGGCAGGCACTGAGGCAAATATATCAGTTCAAGAATGTGCGTAAAAGTGAAGGGAAGAGGAATAAACTGACAAATGAAGTATGGCACTAACCCTCACATTTTCCCAGAAGGGCCGTTTCGTGAAGCCAACCACACCAACCACTTTTCATTGCAACAAGTGGATTGGTTTTTGAACAGAGTCGTTCCCTCGCCAGCGTCCACCCTGAACTTATCCACCGCCGCCCCTCCCACAACTGCATCCCACACCCCCACGTCCGCGTACCTCCTCTCCCTTTGCACAATGGCAAACAGCACCCTCTGGGAGCCACAAGTGCCGACGGCGTCGTCGGAGAAGGCACCCTCGAGAGCCACAGCGCGGGCGTTGCCGTTGGGAGCCACGACGACGGCGGCGGTGTAGAGCCTGTCCTTCATGCGGGGCTCCATGAGCACGGGCACGTGCGGTTGCATGCGCACCAGCATCCACGCGATGCCCGCCATCGCCGCGTCGTCCAGGAGTGCCCCCATCCGGCTCCCCGCCCCCGCTCGCCAGTGTTTGCTCGTCGCCATCGCGACCAGTTGGTCTCGAATCGTGAAGAACTCGGGTGCGTTATTGCTTGGGCTCTTGTGTGTCGAGTTGCCCATCACAGAGAGGCCTTCTTTGAACAACAAGTTTTAAGAGAAAACAAAGAGTGATGGCTTCACTCTGTAAAGATGAGTGTGACCCAGTCAGGGGGTAGTGAGCTAGACATCTTGGCCTTGGCACCAGGCACATCTACGAGGGAAGTCTTATGAACGCGGAACTCAAAAGGCAACTCGCCGTGCATAATCTTGTCATCCTTCTCGTTTGACCAGTCAAAGAGGCAGGAACTCGTGCTTTGAGAAGTATATAGAATGGAGGGGAAGGGGGAATACTTACCTTATCATGAATGGGTTGAATTCAAGTATGGACACATTGTTGGATGCGTCTACTATGAAATCAACAGAGTACTTACCTCCAGCAAGTGTGGAGGTGTGAGGCTGAACATGAGTCTCAAAGAATTGCATTATAGTGTCACGTAGTGCTGCACAGCGTGCACCATCAGTAAGCTCTGGAAAGAAGAGCTGTGGGTTATCAGAGACAATCGCGAGGCATAGAACTCACTTGCGAGAAATACTGAGACAAGGCAGTCATTTTGTTGTTGTTTACAAATGCGCGGAACTCACCCCACATAGGAATATTCACCCATGGCCTTACAACTATCTGTTTTGTTTTGAAAATTGGGATGCCAGAAATACGGAAAATGACTTACTTTTAGTGAGAACTCCTCTGGGAACTTCAAGTCAAGGGAGAGGTCAAAGCATATACGTTTACTGGCCAGAAGTAGTGCCATGGCTTCATCTACATTGTGTACACACGTTACCTTGTAATGTTAGATGAAAATATTTCTTTGGCAACAACCTCTTTTGCAGCGGTATACAGAGCAACAAGCTTCGTATCACATGGAACTGCGGAGTATCCACTGATTGAATGAAGTGCCGCTAGAGATTTCTCATAAAGTTCCCTGAATTTTGGGTGTGCCAGAGATGCATCCTTTGGGCTGCGTGAGGAGAGCTTGACAATGAAGCCGGATGATTCAGGGCACCCCTCTGCCAACGACTGCATAGCCCTCCCCAAAGCCTGCTTAACAGCATCAAATTGCTCTTGGTCACCTATTCACAGAAGCTTTAGTACCTCCAAATTTGCATTGTAATAAACACAATTTGGCAGCTCCTACCCTCTAGTACGCCAGGCATGGGGCCGAATTGCTTCACCACGCCCGACTTGTCCACGGTCATGTGGCCCAGCATCGCCCTCGCGCTCCTCACATCAAGCGGCACGCACACAGTCTCCACCACTCCCTCCCTGTCGCACCTCTCCACGGGCACCCCCGCTTCGAGGGGCATTGCCGCGCCCCCGCCTGGGGTCGCCTTGGCGGGCAGCACTGAAAATGCCAGATCCAGGTTGCACGCGAAGTTCTCACGCTTCATCGCGCGAAGCTGGTCTGCGTCCATAGGAGGCGGCTCTGGTGGTGGCGCCGACGATGATGTCGACGTAGTTGCCTGCTGCCCTATGTGCCTCTCTACCGGAGGCTTCGTCTTCTTCAGCGCATTCCTCGCCGCCTCCAGGTCCATGACGGTTGCTGTTGGAAAAAAAAACCTCTTTCTTCCAGTAACCGGGATATAAATCAAACAATCTTCGGAAAACAACAAGGTTATTCTACCCAAACGCGTTTACAGAAGGCTGTCTGTGATGGTAACAACGAGATTGGTGCCGTCGGGGGTGGAGGCTAACGGAGTGACGTGGACGTGGTTGTTACTGTAGCTGTAGGTTGCAACGTTACCGGGTGTCATTGATACTTTGACGCCTTTTGGGTAGTTCATAGCAACATTCACGTAGATATCCGTGGGCTGGGATATGGCCTGCTTCGTAGTTAGGGCTCGTAACGTATGTGCGGGTTTATGAGGAAACCTTGTTGATGTTGTAGTCAACAGTTAGTTTTCCAGTTGCTCTATCTAACTGATAGGAGTTAATTGTCCCCGCAATAGCTTGTGGATAAGCCCGAGTGATTGCCGCCACCTGCCATAAAGGTAAGGAATTCTCTTATTTTCCGTAATCATACCTTCTCCGTTTGAACAGTGCCATCATCAGAGTAAAAGGACTCACCACCTGCTCTTGGGGTAAGCAGGAACATGAAAAGTAATAAAGTCAGTACCATTCGTTGTTGTGAAGTCATTGTATTTCTTAAATTGCCAGTATGCCCAACTTTGCTGGTACTTGTCAGTCTATAGGAAATGTGTTAAATACGAGAAATTTTGGAGGAAAGTACAAGATCCATTAAAAAGTTAAGGTTACGGATGACGGTAGAAGAATTTCCAGATACAGCCCCAAACCTTGTATTGGAAGTGAGTAGAAACTCCTAGAAGCGAAAGGATACTCTGTCATGAAACCACCACAGCCCAAGTTTTCAATGTCCCGCATTTCTTGTTGCCATTGGAAATCTTCCTCCCCTGAATGTCCGGTCAGATAGCTACCAACTTGTTGTGGGCTACCATCGCAAAGAATTACTTTAGAAGGATTCCCATCTTCATCCATAGATCCACAATAATTATGGTAACTGTACACCTGTCTGTCACTATAGGCCGCTCCTCCAGGACCTACCATGGTAATTAGGATGCCCAAAAGACTCGGTCCTACCATAGCCTAATCCAGTTGGCCCAATTACGTTAAGGAAAGCCTTCTCAAAGAAAAGCATTTTCACATCATCAATTTGTCGAATGGCATCATTTGCAGCTTCGTACATTGGAGCCAAATTGATTCTATCGGCCTCCCCAGGGATGAATAGCCCTCTCTTCCCGTAGATGTCACCAGCCCACTAATTCCAAATCAACGAAAAAATAAATTCCTGTCATTTTTACCGGTTCCTAGAAAGAGGTGAGAGTTATACCCGAAAAAAAGAAGCTCTACATTAATAAGTTCATAGCCTAAAACTCCGTCAATATCCTTGAAGTATCCTGCAACTTCAACCCAGAAGTTTACCCAGCTACTCATGTTTAATTCAAGTTTATTTTTTTACCTTCTACCTTGTCTGTATCCCATTGGTGTTGTCATACAGGGCCTGGAACACAGCACCTGATAGCATAAATAAAGGGAAAAAGAATAAGTGTTTTAACCTGTTTCTTTCGTGAAGTAATAGTCGAAGAAATCATACAGAAGGCAGCTTTCAATGGTGGGATATCCTGGGACGGTTGGGTAAACAGAATTGGGAGTAAATAAAACCTGTTGTGGGGTCAAAGTCAAGGGTAACATTGCGTAAAGGAGCAGGGAATGCTTCAACATCAGGGGGAATATAGGTAGCCCAATCGGGAACGCCTATTGGAAAAAGACAGGTCACTGCTTGCCCCCAAAAGAGAAACGTCTACCTTCGCCACATTCGTGCCTACTAAAGACATCTTGGTGCAAGTCTGTAAACTATTACCAAAGTCCGACTGTTCCAAGAACTGCATACCGATTATTGTGTATATTCCGTGAGCAGAAAGATCGCTGGCAATTTTTGCCATAGAACTGAGGTAGGTCATATCGTATTGGCCTTTAGATGGCTCGACGCCGGGCCACATGACACCAAGGCTATTCAGAAAGTGAGCCCGGAGAGTCTGTATTCAAGGGAATTACCGAACAGCATTCATTCCCCAGTTCCACAAATCTTCCATGTCCTCTTCCTGCTCACGTTAGAACCATTTGCGTGCCAAAAATGGTACTCGTACACAAAGTGACAGCTGCGGATCAAAATAATCGGTGATGGGCATGTATGGATCCATCTTGTACACGGCATTCACTCCATGAAAGAATCTTTGCCTTCAAAAAACCGTTGGAACGAGAAACCGAGGAATAAAAACCACCAACCTGCCGTATTCGTCTACAAACATCTTTGTAGCGTTGTCTACCCTTATAGAGCCCTCCACAACTGCCATAAGAACCACGCCCACACATAACCACACTGCAGGGTTTTTCATTTCGACAATCAAAGCAACTCATTGGCGGCAGTGATATAAGCATGCGGTGCAGGCCATCCCCCATGACACATCACAGGTACACTCCTGTTCACGCAAATGCACTGTTTGTGCAGTGCATTGCGCGAACGCCGCTGTGATTTTCCACGTTTCATTGAAAATGATATGATCGATCCGAGCTGTTGATTACTTCTCCAACAGGCAGGCAGAAACACAAAGAATCTTTTGGATTATTTCTTTGCTTTCGGAAAATCTTTAGTGCTTCGTGGCAGCAAGAATTCTTTCATCGAGGTTCCAAGTGTAGGCTTCTCCACCAAGGGAGGTTTCCTTGTACTCTCGCTTCATGTCGTGGCCTGCGGAAAAAAAATGTGAGTAATGGGGCAAGAAGGAATAAAACATAAAACAAAAACCTGTAACAAGCATTGTGAAGCATATTTCATCAAAGGAAATCAAGTTGGGCTCTGACCTCGTGAGTGCAAGTTCGGAGCAATCCAAAGCCCGGCCTACTCCGGCCACATTCCTATCAATGCAAGGAACCTTTTGTTGAATTGGGGTGTTATATAAATGCAGGTGTGCTGTTTATATTTCACCTGGACAAGACCAAGTACTGGGCAGCAAGTGAGGCCCAGTAGGCCTTCCATAGCCATTTCAGCTGCAAGCTCGCATTGCAGTGGGGTCCCACCAAAAATGAAAGTGGCAGCTGCCGCCGCCATGGATGTTGCCACACCAACCTTACAATAGGTAAATCTTCAAAAGAGGCTGGGATGGCGGAGTGTACCTCCCCCTGGCACCCAACTTCGGCACCAGAAACTGAAGCGTTTGCCCTCACCACGCTACCGACAAGCCCAGCAGTTGCGAGAGCCTTGAGTACATCTTCATCAGAAAGGTGCTCATGCTGTTGAAGGTAGTATAGCATCCCTGGAACCACTCCACACGACCTAAACCCAGTGAGAAACTCAACGAGTGTGTGACCTTACCCGCAAGTTGGAGCTGTGACTACTTCGCCAGCTGAGGCGTTTTCTTCAGAAACAGACAGCGTATACATGAATAACTCTGATCTGCCTTTTTTGCCTTTAAGAGACTGTGCCTTTCGTTTCAAATGCAAAGGTCCAGGAATTTCAACTTCGGTTGTTGTCAACCCGCGTTGTACGCACTCTTTGTTTTTGTTACATTTTCAAGTTCTTTGAGACAGCAGTACTTTTCATTGTTGTCCACACTTTCCACAGCCATCCTCGAGAATCTGTTAGGTCAGTCAACTTGTCATCAGGAACTTTTTCAAATATTTCCGGTTCGACATCATGAACTATTTGCCAGAGATGTTTCCCTGTGTTGTGTTAAATCTTCAGAATACAAAAAGAGTGCTATTAGAGGGACCTGTCTTCTCGGCATACTGTATGAATTGAGTCATTTGACTGAAGGGGTATTTATTATAGGTTGTTGCATCCTGTAACAGGATGAGCGTGATGGCTAAACCAAGTAAAATGTTGTACTTTATCAATGTTGTGTTCATCAATAACACATCCACCTCCAATACTCCAAGCAGTATACTCACCAACTACTTCCTGTGTGATAGAGTAAGGGTCCATAAATAAACTTCATCACGTGCCTCATTGGCTTTTAAGGCCTCAAATGTCAAAGGGTTGACATGAATATCCAATTTGGCAGGTACATCACCAGTGCAAAAAATAACTTGTGTGTGATCTTCTCCCAAGGCGGAGAGTATTACCTTTAAAAAAGAATGAGAACCTAACAGCAGTTACATCAGTAAGCCAAAACCTTGTCAGTCAAATGGCCTTTCCCTGTATCAGCAAGACTTCCATAGAGAGTAACTCTGTAATGTGTGCACCCCTCTTTCCCGAGCGGCCACATTGAAGCAAATCGTTCTTGAGAGGAATAAGATGCGTAGAGGCCAAAAAATGAATGAAACCAGCAGCACGCTTCGGTCCCATTGTGTGAGATGAGGACGGTCCATTTCCAATACGGAAAACTTTAGTTATACTCTGCATTGATTCTGCAGGAGGCCGCTGCACATACTGTTCATAAATCTCCAGCTGTATGAAGTGAATGAGGAAAATGGATATTCATTTTGTGTTAGCGTCGAGACATTCTTGGGAGAGAAGAAGGGGAAAAAAAAAAAAAAAAAAAAGAATCACAAATTGAGAAAAACGAACTTGTTGCGGAGAGCTCGAAACCAACGAGGCCAAATCAAAAGCGGCCTGCTCAGTAACTCCCTCAGGGCTAGTCACAACTACAGCCTCGGGCGTCCCGGGCTTTATAGTTTCCGCCGCAGCCGTCGGCGGGATGATTTCTTCCACTGCGAGGCTCGCGCCAAGCCCCCCCGCGGTCGACTCGCGGAGCTTGTTGGCCTGCACGGTGGCGCGGGCGCGGCGCGCGGCCAGCATCATGTCCGTGTCCTTGGATCGGCTCCTCTCGCGCGAGCGGAGCAGCGCCGAGTTGGCGCCTGGGTGGCAGCCCCCCGACGACCGGAGGCCCCCTGAGGAGCGCAGGCCTCCCATAATCTCGGAAAGCACCGGCGAACCGACGGGCTGCGACGACGACGCCGTGGTGGTGGGGCTGCTCATCCGCCTTTGGTTTTTTCTGTTTTATTTCCGGGTTTTTCGTTGGTCTGCAAATCGCCGAAGGAGAAAGGTGAGGAAAAACAAGATCAATAAATCATTTTTCTCAGTCCACAGACAAGCCCCTCGAGAGCCACAAAGCAGACCCAAATAGGGGTACTATAATGAGCCTTATGACGATTCCAAGCCAAGCGTTGGACGTGAGGCCGCTCGCTGACAGCTCACACACCAGAGACACGCTGAGGCCGACAAGCACAGGCACCAGAGTCAGCCACAGAACCCCCCTTCTCTGAATGGGCCTCATACATCCCCACAGCAACAGGAACGTCCACCCCCACATCATAGCCGCCGCAGTCGTCGCTGTAGAGTCCTTTGGTGTCCACGGCATGGCGGCGGTGGTAAACGTAGATATCAGAGAAGAAAGTGAGATGCCTTTCGGGGATAATGTGTGGTGCCACAGAGCTCGGAATATGGGCATGGCGCTTTTGTAGACGGGGATGGAGAGGCGGTAGCCGGCGAGGGCGTCGAAGAGGAAACCAACAAGGTAGCTGGCACGGAGAAGGAATACCACGCAGCGGCGTTCCTTGTACGCTTCAGACACTGGCTTCTGTCCTCTCATTGTTCTTTTTGATGTTGTGTAATTTTTGGGTGTGTTCACGGTTTATCAATGATCGGAAAAGTGGTGAGTCAGCAGCTGGGTTCTAGAACTCCCTCCCCTCAGTGCACTATCTCATCATGATTAACTTTTCGGTATTAAACTCATTGGGTTCCAGTGATGGTGGTTACTGGTACCAGTGCCAAATTGGAAGAGTGATCGGTGGCGAAATTGTGGAAAAACCAATGACTTCGCCGCCCCCGACGTCGTTCGACCTCAACTGCTCCCTTTGTTGTTGTCCCTTCACGGATCCACGGTTGATCGATTTTTTTTAAGTTTTCCTGTTTACTGATCCAGATTGTTGCCATGCCTCCACACCTTCGACTTCGAGTGTTTGGTGAAGCTAGAGACAATGCAATCTCCGCATTTGCTCAGTGCAACTGGTTCAAGCCCAGGGGCCACTGTGTGCACCCCGCCAATAGCGAAGACAATCACTGCGGCAGCCAGTTGTCCCCCTGTCACGTCGCCAAGTGGCAGTGCACCCACGACCGTGGTGGATTCTTTGGTTGCAGAAGAAGCCGCCACCGTACCAGGTGAAACCGAATACATCAGGTGCCCGGTATGCAAAGAGTCAATTGGCTGCAAGGTGTCAGCACTCCCTCCGAGCCTCATTGTAAAAATTGCGTCTTTGAAGTCTGGAAATGTATCGAATGATACACAGATACCAAACTGCGGTACGTATCTTGTACATTTGGAAGTATTAAGGACTACGTCAGAGGATGATTCGCACGAACCTGAACTGGCGACCATTTATTGCCCGACTTGTGATGTGCACCTTCAGTGCCCTGGATGTCTAAAATTATATCACAGGACACAACGCACTCGTTCCCACAAGTACATGCCCATCTCAGAGTGGCTCTCTAGTCCATGTAAATCTCTCAGTTACGGAGCCCAGTCTTACTGATACTCAGTCCATAGACTCACATCTTTTGTGAAATGTGTGGAGTGCAGTGATGATACACCAGTTTTCTTTTGTTGCCTTGACGAGAAGGTCTTCTTCTAATTTGTTTTACCACACCATAATGAGCGGGCCTTTGCCTTTAAAGGCATTATGCCTTCAGTGTTCCATATTACATCGAGAGCACCCCCTTCAACCTGTGAAAATAGCATCTTCTCAAATGCGTTCCAGTCTCACATCTCTGATAAAGACACTTACTGTCAATCTTCCACGCATTTCAGCAGCGATCCACCTTGTGAATGAACAACAAAGAACCCTACTTGCTGTATACTTCTGAACATTAGCTACTGCACATTAATACAGTCACAGAATCATGACGCAGTACAAAAATTGATAAAGACGGAATTTTCCACATTATCGAACCTACTGGAAGAAAGACAGTCATCTTTGGCTGCCTCACTATCAGAGGAATTCGCTCGTCAAGGTGGAGAACCCATAAACTTTTCAAAACAAATCTCATCATTATGGCACAGAACAACATCTAGCAAAACACCAGACATTTCTTGAGTTGCTTTCATCGGCAGTGCTCTCTGGGAGTAAGATTTGTAGCACCAGTCTTGAGTTACTGGATGACTGCAGTCTTCTCTTTTTGTTCAAGAGTTTTTCTGGGCGACTTCAAGTACGTCACCTCTTTTGCCTCTAAATTCAACTCATGAACCAGAGACTAATCGAGACTGTGATTGGCACACAACTTGAAATCAAACTCCCTAGTTTACCTTCTGTTGCATTTCCTCTCTCCCTGAGTACTCGTAGCGAACTTAGCGCCCCACTACTGCATACCATCTTGTCTGAACATGGATTTATGCACCGTATACCAGTTCCTAAGACTTACACAGACACCGAACGCAAGCACCAAGAGACTCTCATAACAACCCCCGACTGCCTGTTAATCTCAAATTCTATGCAGTACTGTACTGCACATGCCGGGCGGCCTTATTCATTGGTCTGTAGCAGCTGTCACACCCTGATATGTGCCGACTGTGCAGTAGTTGGAGAGCACCGGGGGCATCCAACTACCACTCTGGCTATGTCATTTGAGACCGGTATTGAGCAGCTAAAGAGTAAGGCTCCCGCCATAGGCTCCTCCATTTAACCCTAACCCTAACCCATTTCCAGAACTACTGAACCAACTGAAGGAAAAAAAACGTGAAGTTCAAGCAACAAATGATTCCCACTTAAACTCCTGGACAATGCTGGTTCAGAATGTTCACTCAGTCATGGAGGAATATAACACTGCTACAACTCTCTATCTACAGCAGTGTAGAAAAAAGTCACAATTGGCACTTTCAGCCTATATGAATCACCACACAGATACGGCATTGGCTCTGTATGAGGACCTAAATTCCTGCTGTGGCATGTTGAATAATATCGATACATTGATTGCCAAGTGTGAGAGATTACTTTTAGAGATACGAGATGTTAGTCCCCAGTCACCAACTGACAATCCTTCCTTGTATGACATTCCACACAAAAGCGAAACATAATTTCAAATAAGGAAAACTTTTATATGCAATATGCTTCTATTAGCACCACAGATCGAGACTGTTGTCTCTGAGAAAAGAACACCCTACAAGGAAAACACTTCTGATGCATTACTGCCGCCTCTGACACAAGAATTCGTAGCCGAGATCACCAAAATAAAAAAGGATGCTCAAGATAAAATTGACGGGATTACTACTACACTCAACCAAGTTCAACAAAATTATTTAGTTGGTACCTCTGTACCCTTCCTCAAATTTACATCTCACCTTCAGGCAGCACAGGACGAAGCAAATAAAAACAAACAAGAGTGTTTAGCTGGTAATATTCAGCCTTCTTCATAAGTTTCCACCTCTCAAATTATCTAGTGCAGAAACAACTTCAGGCCACACAGGTGGAGGCAAAAAAAAACAAACAAGCCTATTTGATTGGTACATTCCCAACTAATCTACCTGGTACTTCTAATACGAATAACAGCCAAAAACCAGCTCACTGCAGCGAGGGAGGAACTGCGTGTTCTTAACATAGAAGAACGTGGCCGTGGCATTTTCACTTTTACAAACTGTGGAGCCACAGGCCCAAATGGACCTGCTCAGCAACAATGTGACCAGACATATGGACCATCCATGAAAGTTACATCTATTGCTGGCATTCAGCAGTGGAAAGTGCCTTCATCTGGGAATTGGAGAATAGAGGCACGTGGAGCACAAGGAGGGGGTGGGCGGGGTGGTTTAGGTGCAGTAATCTGTGGCACTTTCAGTATGAAGTGTGGTGACATTCTGCATATCCTGGTTGGGCACTGTGGGGGCAGTGGGACTGGGCTAAAGAGTGGTGGTGGTGGAGGCACATTCATTACCTTGGGGCCAGATTTCCCAAAAGCCAAATGCCTGATTGTGGCCGGTGGTGGGGGTGGCGGTGGCGAGAGTACTACTAATGTGTGCGGTTCCCCTGGGAATGGTGTCACTTCCGGCAGTGATGGGTTCAGTGGCGTGCGTTTTTGCATGGGGGCAATGGAGAAAGAGGAACCGTTGGTTGGGATGCTAACCAGGGTGGATTTGGTGGCTGTAGTGATGGGAACTTTGGGGGGTTTGGTGGGGGTGGGTGTGGTTCCCGGCAGTCTTGTCTGGGGGGAGGAGGTGGCTACAGCCTGGCGCCCAGCACTGGGGGCAGTTCCTTCAATGCGGGAGGGCAGCCGGACAACAGGCCAGGTGTCAATGGGGGTCACGGCCGTGTGACCATCTCTCTCACTCCCTAATTCTGACACCTTTCAAAAAGAATCCATATTTTTTTCCCCCACGAAGATGAGCACAACAGCCGAGGTGCTGGTGTTTGGGGAAGCGTCGCTGTGTGGGCTTATTTTGCATGGCGTAGGTACTGCCACAGGGGGCAGGGACTGGGCGCGAGTGTGGGTGTGCAGTGCTGCGTGCCGAGCAATGAGGGTCGCGTTCGAAGCGTGCGGCGCGCTGTGGGCCCGCACCGTGCTGCCTTACAAGGCCGGCTATGCCAACGCAGAGACTCAGGTCGGTCGGCTTTTTTCTCGCTCTGTCCCCTTTGGAGTGCCAAGTGCCTAATTACGGCGCCGGCCTTTTTGGCTGGGTAGGAATTGTTTAGGAGAGTTTCTGGGCACATGAAGTGGCTTGAGGTTGTGGTCTGGGCTCACTTTCTGGAGGACCCTTCTGCGTGTCCCAATTTGGAGAGGATCTCTTTCACCAGGAGGCATGGATCGTAGGTTACTTCTTATTGGTTCCGCTTGTTTCTTGTATTATTCACTCATTACATGTAAGGAAGGCTCAGGCTGAGGGAGTGAAACCTGATAAAGTTATTTCCTTTTTGACTCAAAGAATGGCAACTCTACGTGAAATAACTTTTGATGGTGTTTCATATTGTAGTGATGAGATACTGGAGACATTGGCCCCTCATCTCAATACAATCCCCTCTTTTCGTTTGACTCACTTCCAACATTCATGGAAAGCCAATAGTATTTTTCCTCCCCCTACTCCGCATTGCTCACATTTCTCAGCCCTCGAAACTGTTGCCCAAAATCTCCAATCTCTAGAAAGTCTTTCACTTTTGGGATCATATAGAATCCCTGGATCGTTGTGGGCAGTATTTTTCCGAAACTTACCTTGCGCCAAGACTCTTCAACATCTTGCATTAGATCTCACCAGGACAAAGTTGGTTGACCTTACAAAATCCCTTTCAAAGGGCTGACATTTATTTGCATAATGCAGTGAAGATGTTGTCACTGAGCTTGAAAAATTCACTGAACTGCGCGACCTATCTCTTGGACACCCTTTTGCATTTTTTCCAAGTCACTTGCTACAGAAATTCCTGGTCAACTCTCATAACCTCACATGTATACTATTTATATTTTCCTTCCACTTAACAAGCATAGCCCTTGATGCACCCAACCTTCATACAAGGCTCCTCCCAATAATCGATGCACAGTTCCTCCCTAATTTAACTCACCTTGACCTCTCCAAGAATGAACTAGATCCAACTTTCAACGTTTGTGATTTTTTTTTCTTTTCTCTTGCCGAAATGAGTTCTAACCATGTCATAAGTTAGGAGCCACTCTGGCGAAGTGCTCTTCCTTGAAATCTCTTGTCATTGCTCAACTTCTCGTTACAGATGAAGATCTACACACCTTTCTCCCCAATATGGCTCACACCCTCAAGCTGCTAGATTTCACTAATTGCTATAACAGTGTGTAAGTGTGAACAAATTCCACTTTGACAAAACCACAGTCACCACTGCCGGTTGTGATGCTATTAGTCTGTGCACAAAACTGCACCACCTTGCTTTACAGGTCAGTACCAACTCCCACCCCTGTTATTAACCTCACTGTAGGGATGCAACTCTATCACTGATGCTGGAATTGCCTCCATAGCGCATTCTATGCCCAACCTCTACAAAATTGACATTTCGCTGTGCTCCAGTCTCACAACTTCTGCTGTTGATGTTGTACTTTCTGAGTGCACCCACATACACACCATCCTAGCACCCCCATCAACAGTTCCAGGGACGTATGATAATCAAAGAGTACAGTATTTGCGTTCTGCAAAGAGATCTGACACTGGTGCCTAGGACATTATTCTCCTCTTTGAAGAGAAGACAGCCAAAATAAACAATTTGTTTTTTTTTATGGTAACACGTTTGTGAAAAGAGGATCACATGTGTAGGTTGATTTCACTGCCATCTCCCTGTGGTTCATGATTTGTTCCATCTGGATGGTGTGGGTCTGTTGTTTCCTTGGGTTCAACATTAACTGTAGAATCGGGAATGCCTGGTGCCGGGCTGAGAACAGCAGTATCAGTAGGGGAGGTTGTTGTGGAAGAAATCACTGCCGGTGTTCCTTGTGCTGGTGAACCATTGGAAGCAGTGGCCGGTGGTTCAGTTGAGTACGGGGGAGGCAAAGTGGAAGGGGCTGCTGGCTCCAGAGGCTTCATTTTGATGGGTTCTTTCCTCTTTTTGTGGCGACGAAGCCGCTGGGACGGAGGCGCACTCTGAGGAGTTCTGGGAGGAAGCGGCTTATGTGGGTGCACGAAGTGAGAGGGCTTCTTCTTTCCCTTGTCCATATGTGAGCAAGAAAAGAAATAGGGTAGAAACCTTGGGACTTTTGTTTCCTTCCTTGGAATTTTCAATCATTGCGGTAGTGGCGGTTGCGGAGGTAACTGCAGCTGCTGACGCACCCACATTCTTCTCAGACTTCGAACATCCAATAGTTCCGTCAGAAGCCGGTTCCTTACTAATGGAATCTTTAGGAGCAGCAGCGGCCGAATGCGAGGATGTTGCGACGTATCGACGTCTGTGAGGAGCTGCCGCATGATGGTGGTGAGGCTTTCCTTCTTCTGTGTTTGATTTTGAATTTCGGTGAAGCCGATATATATGTGATAATGGAGCGAGAATCAATAACATACCAGACCCTTCCTTTCTCTCATCATCCTTTGGCTTCTCCGCCTCGGCTTCAGCCTCAGCCTCAACCTCAACCTCGGCCTCGGGCTCTGCCTCAACCTCGGCGTCAAATTGAGCCTCTGGTTCCACTTGGCCCTCCACCCCCTCCCTCTCCCTCTCCCTCTCCTCCGACTCTTCGTCGTGGCCCCCCTCGCTCCCGCCGAATCCCTCGTGCAGTTGCTCCTCCACCTCGTGCTTGTGCTCCTTCCGGTTGCTGTGGCGGTGGCGGGGAAGCTGCTCTGGATCTCTGTGGTGGCGGTGGTGATGGAGGCGGCGGCGGCGGAGGCGGGGATCGGCATGCGGGGCCGGGGGGACCCCCCGCGAGCCGCGTGTATGACAAGCATGAGGCTGCGGCGGGGGCCTGCCATCGGCACGCCGGTGGTCGTGAGCGTGGGCGCGAGTGCGAGGAGCCTCCCTGCGGTGTTCATGGAGCTGAGGGGGTTTGTTCTGGTGATCGTCATGGTGGTGGTGGTGATGATGATGGTGCTCATGCCGAGGCTTACGGTGGTCGGGGGCTACGCCGTGGCGGGCACGGCGGCCGCGGGCGCCCCGGGGATTGTGGGACAGCGGCGCCGCCGCCGGGACCTCGGCGGGCGGGCCTAGGAGGGCGCTGGAGACCGAGGCCACTACGCCGGCGACTGCGCGCACCGCGGCGTTGACGGCGACGAGGAGGTCGTCGCGCACGACGACCCTGTCCTTGTCGTAGTCGTCTTGCCTCGGTACTGCTGTCGCGTCCTCGATCATAGCAACTACGCGGTCGAACATGCTCTTGGTCTCGGACGCCATCCTCGCCCTATCGATGCAATCAGATTTCAAAGTAACCGACGAATCAAACTTTGTTCACGTTTTGCATTGTTCGGTGAAGTCGCCGGGATCTTAAGTTTGGTGTGTTGGTGGGAGAGGCTTTTTGTGTTGGGTTCACACAGCTGGGTCCTGGGCCACTGTACAGTACGCGGCCCATAATTCAGGAACGCACTATTTTGGGTGCGTGTGATACTCTGGAACGTTTTGGGCAGGGCTCAGGAGCGTGGGAGCCACTTTCGTGTTCTTGTTCTTGTTCTTCAGGTGTGGTGATTGGCTGGGGTTCTGCTTCCTTGTTGTGCGTGCTTTCTCTTTTTTGCCGGAAGTATGAGTGCACATCAAGAGTACTTGTGAATGTTACAGCCGAGTTGGGAGTCTAGTGTTCAAGTAAGTGGAAATTTGTTGTTTTTTTTCGGAAACCTCGGGTTCATCATCTGGTGAGGAAGAGTCATCGAGAACCGGTGAAGTGGATTTTTGCACATTCTTCCCAAAAACTCCGTTGGTGTCAGCTGTGGAACGACTTCCGCATTTTGTCCGAAGTAGTTTGTAATTCCTTTTATGTGGTGACAGGTTAGAAAGGTGGAATTAAAAAAAAAAATTAAGAAATATGGGCGGGGAAAACTCACACGACTCTCTTGGGCTTATGCGGTAATGTTGATTGGAGTGCAGGAGAGGTAGCTCTCTGAGGTGAAGATGTGTGAGTTGGGTTCTCTGAGGGTGTGTTTGTGGGTGTCTCTTTTGTGGTAGTTTGATGGGTGTTACCTAGTGTGTTGGTTGAGGTTGTGGTTGTAGTGGTAGTGGTGGTTGTGGTGGTTGTTGTAGTAGTTGGTTCAGTGTCAGTGGAGGTTGTTTCGGAGCTAGCTGGACAAAAGCCCATATTGGCGGGTGAGTGTGATGGTGGGGGTGTAGATGAACGAGAAGAGTTCAGCCTTTGCAGTACTGATTGGAAAGCTACATCGTGAACAAGCCAGTTTTTGTCACTGTTTAAAGTTGCTCCTACTCCTGTGCAAGGAAAACCTATTAGAGAAATTAACGGCACAACAAAAAGAATGCCTCGTGAATCAGTTTTCATGGTCACTTTTATGTGTTCCTTTGTTCCATCCTCCTTACTGCCTAGACCTTTCCCTTCAGACCACCCTATTGAAAACCAAAAAAATAGAAAAAGGGAAAAGTGAGACAGAAAAGACAAAATAGGGAAAAAAGCAGGTACCCATTTTCAACATGAGTTGGTAGCCAAAGCGAGACTGGTCATTTCTCCAATTGAGGTTCTGAGGGTCGATCACTTTGTCTCTCATTTCCGCGGCACTACCAGATCAATTTCGCCTTGAAGAACAAAAAAAAGCCGAATTAGATTAGAGGAGGAAAATTCCAATTCGAACAAAAAGCTATCGTTTTTCTCTTAACTATTGGAAACGAACGAAAGATGCGGAGCTCTGCCAAAGGACTACGTCCGGGCTCCTGACGATTGCTGAAATTCAAAACGGCCACCACCCAAAAAGACTAAGCCCAAAACACCGACTCCAAAGTCGCGACTCCGACGCTCTCGAAGTTGTATTGGACGTTTCAGTCAAAAAACGGGCAAACCAATGAAAAACCAAATGAAATCAACACAACCATTTTTTTTCGCTCAAATGGATTCCTTTTTCCGCCTAATGGATGTCTTTTTCGGCTCA